>PVJX010023968.1:12209-28732 GCA_004027295.1 Dolichotis patagonum | reverse complement strand
CTGATGGTCTGTATCGAGAAGTCTGCCGTGATTTTGATGGGTTTTCCTTTATAGGTGATCTGTTTCTTTTCTCTGATGGCTTTTAATATTCTGTTCTTATATTGAATTTCTGGGATCTTGATTATTATGTGTCTGGGTGTAGCTCTGTTTGGGTTGTAGGTGGCTGGAGTTCTATATGCTTCATACTTCTGCATATCATCTCTTTTTTCTATGCTTCGGAAATTTTCTTCAATAATTGCTGTGAATAGCCTTTGTAATTCCTCTGGTTTGATTCCTGCTTCTTCATTCACATACTTTATTCTTAAGTTATAGATCCTCTTGTCATCTTCCAGTCTTTGTATCTTTACTGCCTGCTCCCTTGTTATTTTTAAGAGATCTTCCCTTTCATGACCCCACATTGCAAACCTGTGTTCAATTTTTGATAGTCCATCTTTGGTTTCTGTCAAGCAGTTTTGCCAGCTTTCTATCGAGTCTTTAGCTTCCTGATAATCCCTTTGAATCTGCTTCATAAATTCTAGGTTTTTTCTGAATTCTTCATTAAATTTTTCTCTCCATTTGTGTTCCTTTATTCTTCTGTCTGTGTCTTCTTGAGAGGTACCCAGCCATTCTTTTATTAATCTACTTATCTCTTGTTTAATTTGAATTAATATTTCAGTTTTGGTCCCGCTTACGAGGTCTTGAATATATCTCTTTATGTCCACTAACACTGTGTTTGATGTTGCATTTTTGCTGCCCTCAGTCTCTTTTGTATTTACCTCTCCTGGATCAATGTTCTCAGGGTTGGGGGCTGGGAGTGTTTTCTTATTTCTCCCTTTTGTCATGTTTTTGGTTCCTTCCATACAAGTGTACAGTGTAATTCCCAGATCCTTTTCTTGTTAGTTAAGGCTCCTCTAAAGGGCGCAGGCTAGGAGCTTTAGCCCTCTTCAATAGGTTATCAGAGATTAGAGTTCACCCATGGGCAGTGTGCGCTAGCTCCTCCCTTCTGGGCCAGTCAACCTTTGCAGCCCTTCACTGCATCAGTGTGCACTGATCTCAGGGAAGTAACTGGGTCCCCGCCAGGGGCGTGGCCTGGTCCAAGCAGATTCCACCAGTCGGCTGGGTGAGGGGAGTAACCAGCTGAAGCCACTTCCTTATGGAGTTAGGGCTGTCCTGCCCAAATCCAACATGTCGTCCAGTCGGTTTCCCCTTTCCCGTGGGAGGGTCTTATTCCCATCACTCACCGTGTCCCTGAGAACTGCTGGACTGCCCGACCTCCGACTTCAGCACGGCTGAGGTGGGAAATCACGGTGCCTCTGGGTGGTTTGTGTGCAGTGCCGGTCCCGGCGAGCTGCACGCTGGGCTGTTCAGCTCCGGGCTCCAGCGGCTGAAGCCAGTTGCTTCGGCGCGGATTGCTTGTTCAGGTTGGGCGGAATTCGGGCGTCTCGAAGCGGGTGCCGTGCTCGCTGATGTTATCTTCACCAATAGTAGCCCCAGGACCTCTTATTCGAGCGGGTTTTTGTGCTTTAGTTTCTTTCTGTGTTGTGAGAGTCTATCTCTTTCTGTTTGGGTCTCTCCAGGGTGTTTTATTCTGGCATTTGAGCTGTCTCTCTGAGAGGGTCTCTCTCCTGCTACCTACCAGTCTGCCATCTTGTCTCTTCCTTGGGGAAGTCTTGATCTATCCTTTATTTCTGAAATACAGTTTGGCTGGGTACAGTATTCTTGGGAGGTAGATTTTTTTTCCTTAACGTATTGACTGTTTTGTTCCACTTGTGTGTGGCTTGCATGGCTTGTGCTGAAAAATCTGCTTGTTGCCTCAGGTATACTCCCTTGCATGTGGTAATCATTCATCTCTTGCTACATTCACAACTTTTCATTTTTATTTTAACAATTTGATTATGAAGTGTCCTGGTGTGTGTTTCTTTCGGTTCAACTTATTTAGTATCTTTTGGGCTCCTGGATCTGATGTCCATTTTCTTCCCCAGATTTGGGAAGTTTTCAGCCATTGTTTTCTTTATTTTTTAAAAATAAGTACCTGTTTGTCATACAAAATAATCACACTCATTGTAGGGAATTTGTACCTGTATACAACATATCTTGATGCTTCTTTTTTTTCCTCATTCCCCTCCCCTCCTTTCAATACTTCGATATGTCTTTGTTTCCCCATCTGTAAATGCTTTTTTTTCTTCCATTTTCTTTTTTTGAGACAGGGTCTTGGTATGTGGTTCAGGCTGGCCTTGAACTCATTGTGTATCCTGGGCTGGCCTCAAACTTGAAGTGACCCCCTGAGTCAACCTCCCCAATGCTGAAATGATAGGTGTGCTCTACCATACCCAGCTAGTCCTTTGAATTATCTTGACTCTTTTTCATTCTTTTTACTTTTTTGCCTTTCTGGCTAGGTGGTTTTCAACGACTGGACTTCATGTTTGCTGACCCTTTTTCTTGCATGATTTAACCTGCTGCTGAACCCCTTTCTATTTAATTTTTCACTTCAGTTATTGTATTCTTCAGTTCCATGATTCTTATTTGTCATTTTGAAATATTATCTATATCTTTGGTGAAATTCTTGCTTTGCTCACACAATGGTCCTCTGACTTTGATACTGATTGTTAGATATAAACTATGCAACTAGTGCTACTGTTGGATGCGACTTTTCTGTTAAATAAAGCGCATCTTTGTTTCACTAGAATCAGGTTCTGGAGATTCGCCTTTACTTTCGTTTGAAACAAATTTTCTTATTTCTTAATTCTGCATTGATTTCTGTGTTAGTTTGTACCTTAGAAGACCTAGTCACCTCTGACAGTCCACAAAGTTCTCATATGAGAGAAGAGCGCCCTTAATCATGTTGGCCAGATTCTGGGAGCCTCTCATATGCTTTTGATTTTTAATTGGTCTCTTTGTTCTTAGAACCCTCAGGAGTCCAGAGTGTTCCAGTTCCCATTAGCGTCCAAAGAAGGAGAGACAGAAGCTAATTCCTTAAGTAGCAGTCAGAAAACTCATGGGTGGTGGTGGTGGTATGTAGTTCAATTTCTTCATTGTACAAGGAGAAACCTGGAGTTTGGACTTAAATGCTACCTTACTCCATACTGAGCCAGGAGAGGAGCTGTGGCAAGTACCTTCATGTGTTTTCAAACTACATACTTTTTCAAAGTGATCTTTTTCTCTCTGTAATTTTCATGGGGCCAGTAAATGCCAGTCTCCATCAGCTCCCAGAATCAGGCAGGTATGAAGCCATTCCCTTTGGTCTCAACCAGAAAAGTTAGAATGCTATTTAGGAAGCTCCTTCCAGTGAAAAGCTGGGAGCTTGGTTTTATTGCCAGAATGAACCAGAGGAGGAGCTGTGTGAAAAGCCCCCTTGCCTGTTCAGACCACTGCTTTGTTCTCTGCAGCTACCAGGTAATTAGTGCATGCTGGGCCCTGCCAGCTCTCATGGACAGGTGGGGAATTTATTATGTACAATTGCTTCACATGATTATGAAAGCTAAGACGATCCTAAGATTTGTAGTTGGCCAGCAGAAGACCCAGGAGAGCTAATGCTCTAATTTCAAGTCTGAATCTGCATCTGAAGGCAGCAGAATATCAATCATCCATGTCAAAGACAATGGAACGTACAGAGAATTCTTTCATTTAAACCCCTTGTTATTTAACAGATTGGGTGAGGGCCACTCACACTAGAGAATACGATCTGCTCTTCTCAGGCCACTGATTAAGACGCTGATCTCATTTAGAAGCTTCCTTGCAGCCACAACCAAAAATGCTTAACTAAAAAATATCAGGGCATACTGTGGCCCAGTCAGATTGATATATATAAATAACCATTACACTGGTGTGTAAGTACATTCGTTTTTTTCTTTCTTGAACCTGTATTCAGTAACTTTGTTATATCCACTTACTGATTCAATAATGTATCTGTAAATTATTTGGGTTTTCTGGTATGCATCGTATCGCCTGCAAATAATAGTTTATTTTTCTTTCCCCACCTTTATGTTTTATTTATTTTACTTCATTGCATTTTGTGCAATATAAATGCAGTGTTCATTAAAAATGATGAGAGCAGACATTATTGTCTGTTCAGAGGGGCAGCATTTGCATTTTACCATTAACTAACATATTTGCTGTAAAAAAATTTTAAGATACACTTTATCACAAGGAAATTCTATTTTATTACCAGTACACCAAGAGTATATTTATTATTGGCATTTTAAAAAATAGATACATGGGTTTATTTTCATTGAGTGAGATGACTATGTCGTTTTATTTTTCTTATTATTTTACTATTTATTTTTAAAATGTTTTAGCAATAATAAATATTGAGTTTTGCATTTCTGTAAAAGTACTATTTGTTATTATCACTTTTATACATTGATGATTTGCTTGACCTATTCTTTTCAGATCTATGCATTTATGTGTATACGTAACATTGGCTTGTGATTTTTCTTTCTTACAATATGTTTATTAAATTTTGATATCAGGGTTATTTGGACCTGAAATGAATTGAAAAGTATTTTTTCTTTTATTTTCTGGGAAAAGTGTGTATAAAGTTGCAGCATTTTTCCTCTTGTATATTAACTTAAGTTCATTTGGAAGAATGTTTTTTGTGGGAAGATTTTAAATTATAGAAATGAAAAATTTAATGCATAATAAAATTGTTCATATTTTCTTATTACCACTATGGGTAAGATATTTTTTCTCCTAGGTCTTGGTACATTTCATAAAAATTTTAAAATTTATTATCATAAAGTTTTTATAACATCCCATTTCATTGTGTTTTCAGTATCTCCAAGATATATTATAGTGTTCCTGTTTTTATTAGCATTATTGGCACATTTTATTTTTGTCTTAATTAGTCTTTCTTTTTTAATAACTACTTTATTGAGATAGAATTAGCATAGCATAAAATTTACATGCCATAAAACTGTAAAATGCACAAGCCAGTATTGTTCGGTATATTCACCAAGTAACACAACTATCACCACTATCTAGTTTCAGAATAATATTTTTATTACCTTAAAGAAACTGTACATTTTAGAAAGTAGGGACACTCCACTTCACTCTATTTCACTTCTAAGCAACCACTAATTTTATCTTTTGTCCCTAAAATATCAATTATTCTGGGCATTTTGTATGGATAGAATCATATAAAATGTATCCTTTTGTGACTAAAGTCTCTTAGTGAACATGTGTTTTAGATTCATCTATGTTGTAACATGTATTAGTAGTTGCCAAATTATACTATATACATGTTTTGTGTTTTCATTTGTCAGTTGATACATAGGTAGTATATATTCTCTTGTGTATATACTAAGGACCAGAATTGCTAGCAATTCTGATTAGTCCAGGTTTAGCATTTGAAATATTTCCTAAAGTGGAGGCATCATTTCACACCCGCACTAGCATTGTTTGATAATTCCAATTTCTCCACAAACTTGTTATTATCTTTTTTATTTTAGCAATGCTAGTGCATGTGAAGTCATATTTCACTATGTTTTTGTTTGATTTCCCTAATCATCAGGGACATTAAGCTTCTTTTCATGTGATTATTGGCCAACTTAATGTCTTCCTTGGAAAAAAAGATCCTTTCCCGTCTTTAATTGCATTATTTGTGTTTTCATCATTGAGTTGTAGGAGTTTTTAAAATATTCTATATATATATTCTTTATCAGATACCCAATTCCTGATATCCTGAACATCAATTCATAATTTATAGACTCTTAGTAGGATTTCATTAGTTTATGTATTTCTCCTTATGCTGTTACCAGATTATTACTGGAGCTTTGTAGTAAGTTTGAAATTGAAAAATAAATGTCCTCCAACTCTTTTCTTTGTTTTAAAAAAAGTATTTGGCTATTCTGGGGCACTTGCATTTTCATATGAATTTTAGGATCAGCTTTTTAATTTATGCAAAAAGAAGGCCAGATAGGATTTTTTTAGAGGGACTGCATTGAATCTATGTATTAGTTTGTACAGTATTATCATCTTCTTAATATTGTCTTTCAACCTATGATCATGCGATATCCTTCCTCTTATTCAAGCCATTCATTCATTAATTTTCAATAATGTCTTGTAGTTTTCACCTTTGATTATATAGTATTGTTAAATTTGTTTCTAACTATTTTATTCTTTTTGATGTTGCTGTTGATAATCTTTTTTCCCTTTGGTTGTTTTGAGACAAGACTTTGCTCTGTAATTCAGGCTGGTTTTGAACTCACTTTGTGGACTCAAACTTGCAATGATCCTCCTGCCTCTGCTTCTTCAGTGCTGGGATTACAGGTGTGGCCACCATGCCTAGCCAATAATTTTTTTTCTTAACTTTATTTTCAAAATGTGCAGAGCTAGTTTACAGAAAAAAATGCAATTAATTTTTGTGTATTCTAGTATCTTGCAGTCTTTCAAGGTTTTTAATCTATTTTCTTACTTTTCATATAATAATTTCTTGTGTAAATTCATTATTATGCATTTTAAATATACTTAATCTTTTATTGTCTTGTTTATAACCTGCTGTGTTTTACATTTTTTGATCAAAAATTTTCTTCTTTTCCTCTTTTTTCTTTCATTTTAAAGAGGATAAAACAGAATAAAACCAATCAAAACAAGCCAGTGTAAGAGGTACAGGACTTCAAAACATTAAAAAATCAACAATGGTTACCATAATGCCTTCAAAATAGCTGCACATAACTTCAGAAATAGTAAATATCAAACAGAACAAAATAGAATAGAAACAATAAAAACAAAATAATGAATGTAATAAAGGATTTCAAAATAAGTCAGTAGTAAATCCAAAATTGCTACCATAATATATCTTGCTATCTTTGAAACAGCTGCTCCTGCCATTGGATTTGACATAAACAAAAGAGGCTAAAACCCAACCTAACAAAACAATGGCAATGAAATAGGATTTCAGACAAGACCATAGGGAATCAACAATGGCTGCAACCCTCAGAAGGAGATCTTCCCTAGATGCCACACTGCATACTGCTATCCTTTGAACCTATGATCTGACCACAGGCCCTAGACCTGCAAGGTCAGTGAAGCACCAAAGCACCACAGGGGTCCAATTGTATTTTTCCTCCATAGCTATCATCACAGCCTGGGTTTCTCTGGATAAGCTGGTCACTGAAGCGGTAGGGTGGGTGGAGTTGGTACTTCTTGTTTGCCAACCTTCATGCCAGAAGGGGCTGGGGTCCAGCTGTTCCCAATCTGATGGTGGCCCCATGCATGGTGCTGGTTCCCAGACTGGGCTTGTTTCCTGATGTGGCCTTGTTCTCTCTCCTCCCAGTTTGTGAATGACTCTAAAATTTTCTTTTTGTAAAGTTTTATTTTTATTAGTACATGTTTGCAGTACATAATTATTACATTCATTGTGGGGAATTGGCACATGTATACAACACATCTCAATTCCTTTTAGTGCCTTCCCTTCTATCTTTTATAAAATTTTTTTTCAACCAGCATCAGATTCATTTATTTGTAAGTTCTTATCACATTAATTATCACAAAAATAGATTAACAGCTAGACTAAGAAGCCAAAAACCAAAAAAAATACAACAATTATACTAAATCAAGGTACACTTTTGGATACATTGCCCATACTGAATTATAATAATATTTTTCTCTTTTTTTCCTATTGTCTGTCTTATACTTTGTACTTTATTTTTTATAATGGGCTTCTAATGTAAGATAAACCATGTAATATTCAAACCTGTTTGTTTGATTTACTCCACTTAATGTTATGGTCTCAAGGTGTATTCATTTTCCTCCAGATGGTTGGAGCTTGTCCTTGTTTGTGGATAAGCAGTACTCCATTGTGTATAAATGCTACATTTTTTCCTTCGTTTATCTGTTGATGAACATATAGCCTGCTTCCAACATTTAGCAAGTATGAATTATGCTGCCATAAACATGGGTATCCATGAATCCCTATAATATGATGTTTTTAACACTTTCAAGAAGATGCATACAAAGGGAATAGCTGGATTAAATAAAATTTCTAGTTTTGGTTTTTTGAGGATTTGCCATACTGTTTTCCATAGTGGTTGCAATTGAATGTTGGAGGGATTGTTTTTTTTTTTTTTTTTGCCAAAGAATTTTTGACTGCTGATTATTTCTCTCAACACTTTGAGCACACAAGTCTATTGCATCCTAGAATCTGTTACCTTTATTAGGAAGTCAGGTGTCAGTCCCATGTTTGCTCCTGTGATGGGAGTGTTAGTTGTCTCTTAAAGTTTTTCTTTTTTTTTCTCTTCATCAAATTAATTGCTATGTACTTCTGTGTGAATTTCTTTATGTTTATTCTGTTTGATATTCATTCATAAGTTTTTTATATTTGTGACCACATATTTTTAATGTTTGAGAAAATTGCCACCAATGTTTCTTCACCTATTTCTTCTGTCTCAATAACCATGTTCAAGAAATATGACCCCAAGATATTTCTTAAACATGGCCTTCCTCTGAGGCTAGAAATATATATACAAGGTATAGAAAATATTTTTGTTAGTATTTAGAGAATGTTACACAACTGTTAATATAATTTATTTAAATAGCTCTTTAAGTATGGAAATGTATATAAACAATATCACACTTCTAGTTCTTTGAATATATTTCTTTTGATTTTACCCCTTTTTATTTCTTCTTGATAACTTATACCATCATTTATGACTAAGGTTAAATGTGGAGCCCTAAAAATACTTCCTCGAAATGATTTTGCTTTGCTTTTGTGAACCCCTCTTTTGGCAGTTATTGCAATAGGTTGTGATCTTTTGTTTGCATGTCTATATATTTTTCCTTACAATGTGAAAATCTTATGATCAAGGGTCATATCTCAGTTATTTTTGTCTGCCAGTTTCTTAGTGAGATTTTTGAAATCAGTAAACACTCAATAAAGACTGAATAAATAAATAAGTCTCCTTGGAGTTCTATCCTTCCTACTCTCCACTCTGTGCATTAATTAAATCAATTATCTTAAGTGTTCCATCACTGCTTGCTGAAACAGCTCACAGGACTCAAATAATTTAACTTGTGGAATACTTGTGTGACAAGCAAAGGATTCAGGAACAATATTAGAGAGTGTATATATTTTGAAGTATCTGGAGATTTCATGTCAATCCCTCTCTTTTCCTTTCCACTGCTGGGTCAGATAAGACATGCTTTGTTTCCAGGCTCAAACCATCAACAGTGTGTGGAAAACACCTTCATAGCAGGAGGCCCAAGGACTGCTCCTGGTCCAGGTTATGTATAATGAGTTCGTCACCTAAAACCATCCTAGTTATGTGACCAGACTTAATTGTCAAAGTTGCCTGACTCCACTAAAATCAAATACAGTTGACTCTCTACATTCATGGATTCCACACCACAAGTTCAACTGACCATAGATAGAAAATACAGTGACACTTCAGTTTGCAAACTTAATTTGTTCTACAATTTTGTAGATGATGGCAGAGTTTGTGTTTGTATGGTGTGTTTTCACCTAATGTGGAGTTTGCAAACAGAAGCAAAATTTTGCCAAATGCTTTTGTTTGCAAACCAAATCATTTCTGAACAGAAGTGAACCTACACTGAACATGTGCAGACATTTTTCTTGTCATTCTCTAAACAATACGGTATAGCAGCTATTTGCTCTACACTATTTACATTGCATTAGGCATTATAAATAACACAGAAATCATTTAAAGCATATGGGAGAATATGCACAAGTTATGTGCAAATGCTACATCATTTTATGAGACTTAGGCATCCTTGGGTTTTGCTTTCAATGGGAGGCTGTGGACTTCATCTCCCAAGGATACCAAAGATTCTGTACAACTAATAAGTCCAATTATTATTGTTGAGAAATGTGGACAGGCTGTGTGGCATGCCCCTGTACAGCCCACAGACTCATATAAGACATCATTTGTCTGTAGTTGATATGACATAATGTGGAACAAAGGTCAGTATTTTGCACCAAGAAGATTCAGAGACAAACATCTCAGAAGAGCTGAGATTATTTTTAAAAACTGACAAGAAGCATAATGTCAAGATAGTTCTCCTCACTCTTCTGAGCACCAGATTTTCTAACCCTAGACATGTGAAACATCAGTTTTCAGCTGGGCTAAACATGAGCTTCCTCACAAAGAAATCCAGCCAAGCCTTTAAAAAATTTAAAAAAAATTTTTTCTTTTTAGCCGTACTGGGAATTGAACCTAGGGTTTTCACATTGAGCTATATCCCCATCCATTTTTATTTTAAGATGGAGTCTCACTGAGTTACCAAGGATGAACCTGAATTTGGAATCCTTTTGCCTCAGTTTCCCAGACTGTTGGGATTACAGGCATACCCCACCATACCTGCCCAGGCTAACTTTGAAATAAGGGTTTGAGAAATAACTGTGCATTCTTGAAATCACAGCTAACTACTATAATCAAACTAACCAGATGTTAAGTGGCATGAAAGAAAGTAAGTCAGAACCAGAGGAAGTTAGAATGTAATTTGATCAAACTACAAATATTACTCAGTTATGATCTGCTTGTCATTGTTATTTTTCCTCTCATCTCATTTGAGTTTTCATCTAATTGTAGAATCCCCAGACTATAAAGAGCCTTGGCTTATCTGACTCTTAACTTTCTTTTAACTGAGATACTTGTACCATTTGAACAGTTACTAAAAGGCTGGTCAATTTCATTTCCACTGTGAAAAACTTCTAAAAATTTTCTCAAAGTCTTAATATTTTAATATACTTCTAGATCCAGTTATATACCATCCTCTTTCACTCCATTATGCACAGTTCTGGCTTACAGTAGGTGTTTAATGTTTGCTAAATGAATTAAGAAATGTGCAAGTAATTGCCATGCTAGATAAAACTCAGATCTTTCCCACTGTTAAATTTCCAAACTTGTCCTCCAAACTGGTAAACATTGCTAGAGGACATGATCCAACTGAGCTGATATGGCTTTTTCCAAATGCATGCTGTTTAATCCAGCTGGGTCTTTATTGCTATCAAACAATCTTTTTAGTGATGTCTTGTTGTCTTCTGAGAACATTAACTATAATAGTTTATTCATTAAAACCCTTGTCCATCCTGACTTTCCTTACTCTCAGCAGCAAATCTTTTAAGAAAATTCTAACAGCACTACCAACTGTGTGACTTGTTGGGTGGTTTGCATGGTCAAGTAGGGTTATATAACATGTCTAATTTTGACTTCTGATGGTAGACTTTTTGAAACCAGCAGTCATCTTTTAATACTGTTTCTCCCAGCCTGCCTCAGAACCTCCTGAATATAGAACAGTAGTTTTCCAATAAACTAAGGTAGTTTGTTCTGGCTAGTTCTCGTAACAAATGACTTCAAAGTTAGTGGTGTAAAACAGCAGCCAGCTCATTTTTTGAGAGTCAGGAATTCAGGAAGGGCACACCGAGTGTGATTTACCTCTGTTCCATGATATACACGTGTCTTAGCTGGGAAGACTTGGAAGCTGGAATCATTGCAAGAGTCATTAATTCACAAGCCTGGGGTGTGAGATAGAAGAAACAACAGCAGTACTGTGGACTGGAGGGCCTATGTCTTAATTAGTTTTCTCTCGTTGTTGAAACAAAATACTCAGACATCCAAAGTTAAAGGGGAAAACATTTATTCAGCGCACAGATTGCAGCAGAGGTTTCAGTCCCTAGTTGGCTGGCCCCAAGGCACAGTGGTGCATGGCAGAGAGGCATCACATAAGAAAAACAGTTATGGCATCTACAAGGCAGCAAAAGCAGTAAGAGGCCTTAATGGCATCATTCCCTTTTATTTTATCCAGACTATCAGGATCAGGGTGCTAAACCAACCAGTGGATTGATTTGGTAACCACACAGCCTTAATCCCAATATTGTGCCATGAATCAATCACATACTCTAGATCTGGCTGCCTCTGAAAAAGCCCACCAGGACCACATGAGGCTTTAGGGAGACACCAAGACACAAGCCATAACAGCCTCCATGTAACTCTTCCATGTAGATTGGCTTTCTTGGCCCCTGAACTTTTTGAGTCCTGAGGATTTAAGGCATTGAATGTGAGGGGTGCAGTGAGCAAAGAAGAAGCTGCATTTCCTTGGCCAGCTTCTTTCCTAGCTTTCATACCTGATGTACTACTGTATTGGTTGAAATACTCACAAATCTCACTCAAATTCAAGAGACAAGGGCTTTATCTCCTACCTTTCAAAGACGGGAATGTCAAAAACACGATTGCAAGAAAAACATGTGGTGGATAGTGTTGGAGTAGCCTGAGGCCATATCATTTACTACATTTTCTCTTTGTCACCTTCAAAAATTCCTTATAGTCCTTGACCACAGTGATAAAGGCAGAGGTATATCCTTTCTTTGCTAAGGCTAGTAACTCCCTCTTAATATTTTTTAATTTTAAAGAGGATAAAACAGAATAAAATCCATCAAAACAAACCAGTGTTAGTGATACAAAACATGAAATCAACAGTAGTTACCATAATGCCTTTTGATATCTTCAAAATAACTGCAGACAATTTTGGATATAGTGAAAATCAAACAGAACAAAATAGAATAGAAACAATAGAAACAAAACAATGAATGCAATAAAGGATTTCAGAACAAGCCAATAGTAAATCCCAAATTGTTACCATAATATATCTTGCTATCTTTGAAATAGCTGCTCCCGCTACAGGATTTAACATAAACAAAACAAAAGAGAAAGAAAAACCCAATGCAACAAAACAATGGAAATGAAATAGGACTATCAAAACAAGACCATAGGAAATCAACAATGGCTACAACCCTCAGAAGGAGATTCCCCTAGATGCCACACTGCGTATTGCTATCCTCTGAACCCATGATCAGACCACTGGCCCTAGACCTGCAATGTTAGTGAAGCATCAAAACACCATAGACATCCAATTGTATTTCACCTCCATAGCTATCATCACGGCCTGTGTTTCTCTGGATAAGCCTGTCACTTACAGCAGCAGGGGTGTGTGTATGTGTGTGTGTGTGTGTGTGTGTGTGTGTGTGTGTATAGATTGGTACATCTTGTTTGCCAGCCCATGCCCTGGAAGGGGCTGGGGTCTGTCTATTCCAGTCCTGTGGCAGCCTGCGCATGGCACTATGCATGGCACTTGCTGGTGTGGCTTTGTTCTCTTTACCCACAGTCCACGAATGGCACTGACTCATGGGGAGAGTCTGGGATCTGTCTGTTCCAGTCCTGCAGTGGCCTGTGCATGGTACTGGTTCCCAGACTGGGTTTGCTTGGTGATGTGTAGTAACTCCCTCTTTAGTCTCTAATGTTCCTTGTTTTCTTCAAATAGGCATCCATACTATCAGACATAACAAAATCAAACAATACAAAGCAGAATAAAACCAATCAAAACAAAACAATGAAAGCATCACAGAACTTCAAGTCTAGATAATAGGAAATCAATCATAACTACCATAATATAGCTTGTTATCTTCAAAATTACCCTTAGACATAGTAAAATCAAACAAAACAAGACACAATAAAACCAATCAAAACATAACTATGAAAACAATACAGGAATTCAAAACAAGATAATAGGAAATTAACAATAGTTACCACCTTCCTTTTACACATTTCCTCCCCTACCACTTTCATAATATTGTACATTTTGGATCCCACTAACTCCTTCAGGTTTTATGCTGGGGAGATAACATCATGCTCACTCATATGAGTCTGAACCATTTCACCCATGAGCTTGATCTCAAATTGCATCCATTCACCTACAAGAGCCTCAAGATTATCCTTCTTAATAGCTGAGTAGCTTTCCATTGTATAAAAGTACCATATCTTTCTTATCTTCTGTGGTTAGTGAGCAATGTACTCCTGGTTTTTCTGGTTTCCAATCACATGAAACAGTTGTTTTCTCTCTTTTGACTTTTAGTCTATGAATTTCCTTTCAAATTTAAATGTGTTTCATATATACAGCATATTGATGGATCTTGTTTTTTTGATCCACTCTCCCTACGTTTCTTTTTATTGCTGAATTGAGGACATCCACATTAATGGTCACAACTGGCATGCACTGGCTTATCTCTGCCATGCTAACCTCCTGCTGTTGCCCCTGCATTTTCTCCCTTCATTCAATTGCCTGCCCTGTTTGTCAGTCTCCCTCTGCTGCTGTTCCTGGAACAGTGGCCATCTTTATCTCTCTCTAGAATATCCTTCAGTGCTCTTTGTAGCGTTGGTTTGGTGGTCATGAATTCCTTCAGTTGTTCTTTCTCATGGAAGTTTTTTATTTTTCCATCAATTTTGAATGATAATTTTTCAGGGTACATCAATCTGGGTTGGAAGTTGTTTTCTTTCAGGGTTTGAAATACTTCACACCAAGTTCTTCTTGACTTGATGGTTTCTGTTGAGAAGTCTGCTGTGATTCTTACTGCTTTTCCTTTGTAGGTGATCTGTTTCTTTTCTCCAACAGTTTTTACACTGAGGCTTCCCTGATGGCCATAGGTGCATGGTGGCCCTGCTGTTTCTTCTCTCAGCCTGCATGGCTACACCAGGACTCCCTTGATGGTGGCAGGTGCACAGGGGCATGTTTGTCTGATTCTCCCAGTCCACATTAGCTGCCCACGGGAAGCAAGCATCTCTAATGGTGGCCTGCAAGTGCACGGGGTGTATCTGACTATTTCTCCCTGCCCGTGCTGATTACCCGGGGGACTCAAGCATCTAATAGTGGCAGACATGCAGGGGAAGGTCTGGATGTTTCTCCAGGACCATGCTGGCTGCCTTTAGAAGCAAGTGTCACTCCTTTGTCTGACTTCTGCAGTTCATGGCCTGTGGTTACTGACAACCATTAGGCATGTTAGAATTCTTTTTGATTCTGTATCTTTTGTCCCTTTATGATATTAGACAAGGCAGTGTTGTCCAAGCTCAGTTTTTGTCAAACAATTCCTAATATAAATGATATAACAAATTTCATAAAAACATTGTAACAAATAAAATAAAAAGTTACTTTAAAACAATGCACTTTAAAATTTCACTCTTGCCAAATTTTACTTCTGTAACAAGTTTCCTTTGTATCCTTTAAGATATTTTTATATTCCTACGTATCTTCTACAAGTACATAGGCTATATATATTTTTCCCATATGATAATGAATTTATGCTATATAGCTTTTGTAACTTTTTAATAGTAAGAAATATATATATATATATAATTATGTATATATTCACATATTCAAAATATAGAACATTTACTTGATACCAAAAATTCCCTTGTGAAATTCCTTTTTAGAATGTAAACTTCTTTTTAAAATTTTTTTTATTTTTTAAAATTTTATTTAAAGAGAAAAAACAAAACAGAATAAAGGGTAGCAACAATACAGAATTCCAAGGAAAAAGGGAAAAGAACAACAACAAAAAAGCCTAAGAGATTATTACTTGACAAATTACATACTGACTTCCTGGAAATAGTTGTTCAAATTAGAAAATTAAAACATGCAAAGTAGACATTCAAACAGTGAGACTGTTAACAATTCTGCTCCACGATCTGACAAAAACAGCAATATGGTCTTCCATCTTACTCACTCAAATATACATGCAATTATATCAATAGGGTAAAATTAAACACAAAAAAACAGAACAAAGCAGATCACAAGAAACCAATGTAAGAGACATAAATTTCAAAGCTAGACAATTGGAGATATTCACTCTCTATCATATTGACTCTTGTTTTCTTCCAAATAGTTGTCCATATTGTTACATACAGGGAATTCACATGAAACAACCTAGTATGGAATTGATCTGAGCAGGACGAGGAGGGCATTTCAGGTCTTCAAGACCAGACATTAGGGAAGCCAAGAATGGCTGTCATAGTATTCTCATTCTCCTCAAAACAGCTGTCCATACCTTCATATGTGTTGAACTTAAACAAGACAAAGCAAGCTAAAATTACTTTGAACAAAAAGTGATAGTTTTGCTGGATTTCATATCAGGACATTATGAAATCAGCACTGGGTATTGCAGTGTCTCTTTTTCTTCATAGTAGTTGTTCATTTCAACATGTGTTATATATAACACATGTTGGTTCTTGTAAACTGTTTATAAGCTCTACACATGCATGAGTCTCTAAATGTATACCTGTCCTTTCTGTATTAGAGGTAAAAATAAAACAAAGCAAGATAAAACAAAACAATTCCTAGAAAAGCATGAGGCTAAAAAGTAACATAAAACCATAATACTAGGTGATCTATAATGGTTACCATGATGTCTCAGCAGTGTATAACAACATTAATAAAAAAGAAGCATTGGAGACATTATAAGACTTCAAAAGCAAGTAATAATCAAACCAGAGTGGGTATCTTAGTGAATCTTGTCATCTTCAGTGTAGTTGCCTATACTGTTAGACTTGATGCTATCCATCACAACAGATTTAAATAAAATCAGTCAATACAAAGTAGCAATCTAACAACCCAGATTCAAATAAGATCAGTCATAATAAGACAGTATAAGTTATAAAGGGCTTCAGATTAAGTTGATAGGAAATTAGGGATGATTACCATAATATGTCCTCTTATTTTTGGGATAGCTGACCATGTCCTCAAGTCTAGTGTAAGTAGACAAA
>PVJX010023968.1:0-12109 GCA_004027295.1 Dolichotis patagonum | reverse complement strand
AATTTTAAATCTTCTTCCCCCTTAGCAATATCCTCTGCCTCCCTTTTTAAAACAATTCCTCCCCTTTCACTCTCATGGGGTGCACTGCTTGTTTTGGGCCCCACTGCCTCCCTATATAGAGCAGGTCAATGGACCCTATCTCCTGATCTACTCTGCCTGTGTTTCTCTCTGTTATTATTTCAAGGCCATCTATACTAGAAATTACAGCCAATCTTCTCTGCCTTATTTCTGCTATTGTTTTTCTGCCATTGGTTGTCTATTTTTTTGTTCCACTCCACTATCTGCCCTGTTCACTGAGGCTTCTCTGCCACTGTTCCTGAAATGCTTGTATTCTTGTTCTCTCTCCCTAGAATGTCCTTCAGTATTTTTTGTGGGGTTGCACTGGTGGTCACAAATTCTCCTAGTTCCTCTTTGTCATGGAAGCATCTTGTTTCTCCATTAATTTCTAGAGAGAGTTTTGCAGGATACATCAATCTGGGCTGGAGATTGTTCTTCTTCAGTACTCGAATTACTTCACTCCAAGCTCTTCTTGACCTCATGGTCTGTGTTGAGAAGTCTGCTGTGATTTTGATGGGTTTTCCTTTATAGCTGATCTGTTTCTTTTCTCTGATGGCTTTTAATATTCTGTTCTTATATTGAATTTCTGGGATCTTGATTTTTATGTGTCTGGGTGTAGCTCTGTTATGGTTGTAGGTGGCTGGAGTTCTGTATGCTTCATACCTCTGCATATCATTTCTTTTTTCTATGCTTGGGAAATTTTCCTTAATAATTTCTGTGAATAGCCTTTGTAATTCCTCTGGGTTGATTCCTGCTTCTTCATTCACATACTTTATTCTTAAATTATAGATCCTCTTGTCGTCTTCCAGTCTTTGTATCTTTACTGCCTGCTCTCTTGTTATTTTTAAGAGATCTTCCCTTTCATGATCACATGAAAGTCTATCTTTGATAGTCTATCTTTGGTTTCTTTCAAGCAGTTTTGCCAGCTTTCTATGGAGTCTTTAGTTTCCTGATAATCTCTTTGAATCTGCTTCATGAAATCTAGGTTTTTTTCTGTATTATTCATTAAATTTTTCTCTCCTTTTGTGTTCCTCCATTCTTTTGTCTGTGTCTTCTTGAGAGATGCCCAGTCTTTCTTTTATTAATCTACTTATCTCTTGTTTAATTTGAATTAATATTTCAGTTTTGGTCCCGCTTATGAGGTCCTGAAGATATCTCTTTTTGTCCGCTAATGCTGTGTTTGATGTTGCATTTTTGCTGCCCTCATTCTCTTTTGTATTTACGTCTCTGCTGGATCAATGTTCTCAGGGTTGGGAGCTGGGAGTTGTTTCTTATTTCTCCCTTTCGTCATGTTTTTGGTTCCTTCCATACAAGTGTACAGTGTAATTCCCATACCCTTTTCTTGTTGGTTAAGGTTCCTCTAGAGGGCACAGGCTAGGAGCTTTTGTCCTCTTCAATAGGCTATCAGAGATTAAAGTTTGCACACAGGCAGTGTATGCTGGCTCCTCCCCTCTGGGCCAGTCAACCTTTGCAGGCCTTCACTGTGTCAGTGTGTGCCTATCTCAGGGAAGTAACTGGGTCCCCACCAGGGGAGTGGCCTAGTTCAAGCAGATTCCACCAATCCACTCAGCGAGGGGAATAACCAGCTGAAGCCACTTCCTTATGGAGTTAGGGCTGTCCTGCCCAAATCCAACATGTCATCCAGTCGGTTTCCCCTTTCCCGTGGGAGGGTCTTATTTCCATCACTCACCGTGTGTTGATGCTGGTTCCTGAAAACTACTGGGCTCCCCGACCTCCTACTTCAGCATGGCTGCGGTGCGAATTCACGGTGCCTCTGGGTGGGTCGAGTGCAGGACCTGTCCGGGTGAGCCACACACAGAGCTGTTCAGCTCAGCACTCTGGTGGCTCAAGCCAGTCGCTTCGGCGTGGATCTCTTTGTCAGGTCTCCAGCAGGGATTCAGGCGGCTCGAGGAGGGCACCATGCTCACTGATCTTAGCTTCACTGATGGTAGCCCCAGGACCTCATATTCGAGTGGTTTTCTGCACTTTAGTTTCTTCGTGGGTTGTGAGAGTCCATCTCTCTCTGTTTGGGTCTCTCCAGGGTGTTTTATTCTGGCATTTGAGCTGTCTCTCTCAGACAGCGTCCCTCTCCTGCTACCTACTGGTCCACCATCTTTTCTGTCTCCCCCCTAATGTAAACTTCTTAATATCCACAACTTTGGCCTTTTTCAGACTGTTGTATAAATGGAATCATACAGTGTATAAGATTTAGAGACTGGATTCATTTACACAATATGATATGTCTACATAAGAAATTATAAGGGCTCTATGAGAATTAATCTATGAATTTAATAAAACTAGAATACAACATGAACATAAAAAACAATACTGTTTTATTATTCTAGCAATGAGCATTTGAAAAACAAAATAGAAGACAAATTCCAATGGTTATATAAAAATGAAATATGGGTATAAGCCTGTATACTTGCCAACTCTTTAAAGTTGGGTTGTTTGTTTTCTATTATTGATTATCTCATCCTTTACAAATTATTTTATTAATTGATACATGAAAACATAAGAATTGTACATGTTAATAGGACACCATGCTTTGTACTGGGCAGCTTTCTGTTGCTGGTATAAAATACTTGACATTCACAACTTGAAGAAGAAAAGTTTACCTTGGTTCATTGTTTCAGTAGCTTCAGTCCATTGTTGGATGGCTCCAAGGCAGAGATAGTTTGGGAGAAGGGTGTGGCAGAGAAAAGCTGCTGAACTCTTGGTGATCAGGAAGCACAATACGTTTTAAAGAGCTGGAGAAAGGGACCAGAAATAATATTCATTCCCCAAGGGCACGTCCCCCATTACCCATTTCTTCCAGCCAGGTCTAATACCTAATGGCTCTTAATACCCATTCAACAAAGAACCCACTGATGAGGTTCATGCCCACAAAATTCTAGCACCTCCCCACGAGTCTGATAACCCAGTGAAGTTGACAATCAGTACTAAGCAGCACATGTTTAAATTAAATTAAGTGAGGGTATCTCCTACCTCACTGCTAACTTGATTGGCTTGGGAACTGCCTATGGGATAAGTAAAATGTGCTTGTGGATGTGTCTAGGTGAGTCATCAAGGTGTGACCTTGGGGTCTATTTCTGATCTGTGGCCTCTTGTGTGACCCACTTTCTAACCTGCTCCATTTCCTGGCTGTCATATACTGAGCACCTTTTCTTTGCCACAATATTTGGCCATGATCTTTCTCTCTTGGAGCCAGCTGGCCAGGGATTAAACTCTGGAAATGTAAGCCAAATTAAATATTTCTCATTAAAGTTGTGGGTATCATGTAGTTTGTCCCAGCAGTGAGAAAACTGACCAGCACAGAAAATCAGTGCTGAGAATGAGAGCCATTGCTGTGACTATATTTGACTATGTGGCCCAGAAACTCTTGGAACTGGTTTGTGGAAAGAATTTGGAAAAGTTTGGGAATGTGAGTTAGGGAAACTACAGAATGCCATAAAGACAGACTGAGAGATGATTCTGGTAAGAGTGCAGAAGACTAGTAATAGCTGATAGGAACATGAAAAGTCATGGCTGGGCTCATGTCATTTCAATTGGGAGTGATGACTGTAGTGGGAACTGAGGTCATGCATAGTACATTCTGGCAAAAATTTGTCTGCCTTTTCCACATGTCCTGAGACTTTGCTGGATGCTGAAATTAAGGGTGACAGACTATTGATCTGAAAGAGGAAATTTCAAGCATCCCAATGTTCAGGCTGTGGCATGAGTATTCCAACTACTATTAGCCAGATACGCAATGAAAGGTGGGAACAAAAAGCAGAGCAAAAAAAGTTGAAAAATTAAATTTAGACTTAAAAGAACTGCATGAGAAAAAAAGAGGTGTAGTTGTTAAGAGATTAGTGCCCCTAAAAAGAAATCAGGTATTTTGAACTAGATAAGATAAAAGATTCATTGACGGTATCCCAGGAATTAGCAAAACTCCCACCCTGCAGGATCAAAGGTGTAAAAATATAAACCTTTCATTTGAGAAAAGAGCCTCTTGGACTCCTGATTAAGAAAGGCCCCCTATAGAATTTTTCCCTGGGGTTCATTTCTACATACTCAGTCTCCAGACTCTCAGAAATTGCTGAAACTATGGCCAAATGGGTACATGTTACTGCTTGATGCAATGGTAATCTTCTGAACCATCTACATGTGGCTGGTTGTTCAGACATGCAGAATGCTGGAGTTGGGGCTCATGGAGGCTTTTGTTCAAATTTCAACGGAAGGCCTGGGAGGTCTGGCAAGGAGTCCCCGAGAGGTGGGTGCAAGAAGTTGGAGGAATGAAACTGGAAATTCAGTGGAGGTCCCAGGAAGTTGGACATGCCAGAAATGTGGAACGTCTGCTGAGGAAAGCTGCAGACAGCAAGCACAGCCAGCCTAAGGGAGAGATCATGCCACTGGAGCTCATACCACACCATCATGCACCCCAGAGATTGGGTACGGAATGACAGACTTAATGTTTGCCTGCTGAGGTTTGGTCTTGCCTCATTCATACCTTTTTTCTATATTCCTTCCTTTTGGAAGGGGAATGTTTACCCTGAGCCATTGTATATTGTGATTATGTAACTTGTTTTTGACTTTTGCTACTTACAGTGGACTGTTTGTACAACTCATCTCAATTTTTAAAGCTTTTAGAATACTGTTTGAATCCATCCCATAAGTGCTCTCACCCTGTGAGAAACCTGGAATCTGGGTGGTATTCTGCTCCATTGTTCAGCTCTTAAACTTTAGAATATTAGTAAAGGATCATTTCAACACATATAGATCTCAATAGTGACTCCACAATTTCATCATGTTATATGAGATATTTTTAACAACTTCCTCTCTTCAGTCTCCCAACACTACATGGTATCAAGGAGTGCTTCTTTCTTATTCTTGGACTGTTTGACTAGAAAGCAGAGGATTTGGTCTCCCCCTGTGACCACACAATTCCTGTATCTGGATCTGCCTCCATACCTGATATATTTTCACCCTTACAGTCTTCAGATCACAGTTCTTCTGAATCTCATATATTTATCTATATATCTATGTATATTGATATACCCATATATCTTTGTGTACATGTCTGTCTATCTATCTACTATCTATCTATCTATCTATCATCTATCTATCTATCATCTATCTATCTATTTCTCTGTAAGTATATACCTGTGGCTTTGCAGCTTTGGTAATGTGGCTTGCTTTGTGTCATGATTAGAAATGAAAAAAATAAGGGAAGGAAAGAAGAAAGGTAGAAAACAAGGGGGAAAAATAAACAAATGAACTAGGCCATCTGTCCTGTTTGCTCTGTCCTACACAAGACTCCATTTCTCACTCCTCAGAGAACAAAGGGAGGACCTCTCTTGAAATGTTTGCTCTTTGGTCTGCATTTGCAGCTCTAGGGTTTGGATTGATTTTCAGTCCAGGCTTAGAAATAAGAAAAGAAGAACAAAGCAAACAAAAATATCCAAGAATTTTATCAGGTTGTTCCTAATTCTAGTCCTCTTTCTTCAATCTCTAGGATTCTATTTACTTTTCAGTATTCAGATAACTTCCCCATGCATTTTGTTTATAATTTTAGTTGTATTTAGTTTAGGGTTGAAATACAAGACACCCTCCATACTTTTTTGGGTATAAGTCTATCTTAAATATTGCACAAGACACAATTAGACTAAAAAATTCATTGTTTACCTCAAAATAAAATTTAACTGGGCAACTTGTTATTTCTGTTGGATAAATCTGGCAAAATCCTAATTCAGTGGTAAACAGGATGGAAAGTGATTACTCCCTTTTACCCAGAACAGAAACTTCACCTCATTATTTTAACAGCTGCCTCTGATTTCCTTTCAGGCAGGAACAAAATGTATTTAGCCACTTGACTATTGATATATATGTAAGCAGTTTTCAGTTTTCTCCTCTTATAAGTAATGCTATAGTGACATTCATTTGCATTTATCTTTGCACACTTTTAATGTCGGTTTCTTTTTGCCAAATAGGGAAGTGCAACTGCCTATCTCGAAGGTTGTTGTGAGGCTCAAATGATATGATGAGTGTGAATTTGCTTAGTAAGCTGCTAAACACTATAGAAAGTATTTCTCAGCATTTGCCTTTCAGTTGCAAAGGACTTATAAACATATATATTTAGCATCCTATCAGATTAAAAAAAATTCCTTAAGTGGATAGATTTTGTACCATACTGCCTTGTAATCAGTTCTACTAAGTTCTATCACAGTATTTTGTTTCTGGATGACTCTAAGTAAATACGAGTTGAACAAGAGAGGTAAATTTGTGTTCATTTGCCTTCAGCTTCTATCATTTCCTTTTTTTCTTAGATATATCTCATTATGTTTATCTTATATCCCTTTCTCAAATCACCTATGGTTTTGTTAAAGTAATTTCCTAAAGTTATTCTCTTCAAGTTTAACATATATATATATATATTTTTTTTTTAATTTTTTATTTTTTACCAAGTTTTCAAGTGACTCAACCAGGCCCAGGAGCCTCTGACCTAAAATACTAAACAATATAGACATTGACATTTTTCTACTGACTCCCAGATTGGCAGTCATCTGATTTTGCCCCGCTATATCCAGGATTCTAAGGATTGCAAGTGACAGAGCACAACTTCAATTAGCTAGGGTATACAGGTGTGCAGGCATGGCTGAAAAATCCAGAGGTAGCACCTAGCTTGTCCTAACTGCTCAAATAATGTCATCGAAGTGATTGTGAACACTCTGAATCTCCCTTTTACATAGTAACATTTCTGAGATAACTGTGGATCTTACATCATCAAACCACACATTCCAGAAATATAAAATTTCTTTAAGTAGCTCCTAAAAAGGAGAATGACTTTCTTCTTTATAGAACTTCCAGCAAACTATTCACTGATTCTGACTCCTAATCAAATCATCATTGCCAGGGGATTGGAATGTGCTCATTGGTTGAAGTCTGGAAGACAGTGCCTGGGTATGAGGCAAGAGGTGCAGAAAAGGTGTTAGGAGTCAAACAATGCCAAATGCTCTCTAAGGAACCTTCTGTGTTTTAGTATCATTTCAAATATCCACTGAAAACACTTTGTTTTTCTTTTCATCTCTGTTACTCTATTTCCTTGTGTCAAAATCAAATTTACAGCATGAGTGGAAGGTCTGCAAAGCAAACTCCAGGTTTGGATCCATGCAAACTTGGTACCTTGCTTAGAACCTGGTAGAGCCCTGCCCAGCATCCCCAAACAGCCAGGGAGTGTCAATAGGTTGCTCTAGTTCCTAGTTGGGCCCCACCCAGTGACCCTGTGTAGTAGGGAACCTCTTGCATGCCTGAGCGGTATGAGCAGAAGGCCTGCACAGTGAACTCTACCTAGCCGTGCCATCTTAGCACCTTGCTTGGAACCTGGTAGGGCCTTGCCTAGCAACCCCAAACAACTAGGGAGTATCAATAGGTCACTCCAGGTCTTGGTTGAGACCTGCCCACTGAACCCAAGTGGCAGGGGAACCTCCTATGCCAAATGGTGTGAGCGGAAAGGGCTTCAAGCAAGCTTCACCTAGCCATGCAACCTTGGTACCTCTCTTAGAACCTGTTAGGGCTCTACCCAGTGATGCCAAGCAGCCGGGGAGCTTTGGTGAACCATGTGGCATGAGCTGAAGGCATGCACAGCATACTCCATCTAGCTGTTCAGCCACTCAGAACCTGGTAGATCCTGGCCCAGCAACCTAAAGCAGCTAAGGAGCTTTGGAATGCCATGTGGGGTGTGCTGAAGTTCTGCTCAGCACACTCCCCCTATCTTTGGAGCCTTTGAGTGCCACTAGGGACCTGATAAGGCCTGGTTAATGACCACTACTCAAGTGGGGAAGCTCTCTGCAGTAAGGACAGACAAACTCAACCCAGGAAACAACTGAGACCTTGCATTTGGCTTCCCCAGTGGAATACAGGAAAAATGACAAAATGAAAGAGAAAAGTGCAATCTCAAACCTCCAGTCCATCCCAAATAAGCCAAGGAGACATGGACAGAGAATAAACTGTAAGCCATACACCTGAAACTTCTGAAATGACAGCAACTGAAGTAAAGAAACAACTCTATGAAGCTGTAAAGGAAATCAGATAAAAAATAACATCCCAGGTAAAAGAAGAAATGATAAATGCAATAAAAGAAATGCTAGGCACATCTAAAGAAGACACAGTTAAAAAAATTGAGGATCACTGCAAAAAGATGGAAATTCTGAATGAACAATATAAGAAAGAAATAGAATGTGTGAAACAGATTCAAAGAGATATCCAGGAAATCAAAAATTCATTCGAGGGCCACCCCAGGGCAAGAAGCAAGAAGCAATAGTGTTTCCTGAGATCCGCACCATGTTGGAACTTAGGGCGCTGAGCAACCCAGCAAGCAGCTTGCTGCCCTGGTAAGTGGCTGTGGTCTGGCAAGCTGTGGCCACCCCAGGGCAAGAAGCAAGAAGCAACAGCATTTCCTCAGATCCGCACCATGTTGGAACTCAGGGAACTGAGAAAATCAGCAAACAGGCTGTGGTCTGGCAAGCCGCGGCCACCCCAGGGCAAGAAGCAAGAAGCAAGAAGCAGGAAGCAACAGTGTTTCCTGAGATCCACCTCATGTTGGAACTTAGGGCACTGAGCAACCCAGCAAGCAGCCTGCCGCCCTGGTAAGTGGCTGTGGTCTGGTAAGCCGCAGCTACCCCAGGGCAAGAAGCAAGAAGCAATAGCGTTTCCTGAGATCCATGCAATGTTGGAACTTAGGGCACTGAGCCACCCAGCAAGCAGCCTGCTGCCTACTGGGGCACGAGCTTAGAATCAAACATACCACCCCCCCACTCCGTTAGCAAGTGGGATCCATGGATCTTGGCATCTCTTGGAAGCTTGACGGTATGTAATGCAGTGAGTGGGGGGAATTTCCTTCGACTACCTCTTTGAAGGCAGATATTTTTATTGCCATTTTGCTTTGTCCTGATTAATGGTGTTGCTCTATTCAATATTCTGTTTTGATAAGTTCCATAATATTGTGTATTTCTTTTGATTTTGCTATACCTGATTGAAAGAACAACTGTTGTGAAGGTAACGAGATATACAGTGGTGCCTATTACTGTTGCCCTGGTGACCAGCTGTGATGTTCTGTACCAATTTCACTACACTGTCTCAATTGGCTTTATTCCACACTGTTTTGTTGTATATTACTACCTCCAAGTTAATAAAAAATTAAATAAAAATATAATAGAACATGAGAAAACAGGTAACAAAATACCTCCAAAAACTCCCAACTCCACCAAAGCGGATCCATGTGACATGGATGAGGAGAAACTCAAAAACAAAACAAAAGAATTATATAAGGTGATTAAAAAGGAAACAACAACAACAAAACAGATCAATAAGATACTGAGTAAGCAGAAACATGATATAACTAAACAGATAATGGAATTAAAAAGCAAAAGGAGGGAAAGAAAGTGCTCTAAAGGATATAACTACATGCATGTTTAAGTGTGTAGGATTGACAACCATATTATTAAGTTTTTTTGGATTGTTGAACAGAACTGTTTGCAGCCTCCCTGTTTGAATGTCCACTTTGTATGCCTTAATTTTGTAACATGAACAACTATTTCTAAGAAGACAATATGTAATTTATCAACTAGTGATTTCTTACTTTTTTAAAAAATTCTTTATTATTTCTAACCTTTTTTCTGTTTTGCTTTTTTTCTCTTTAAATAAAATTTTTAAAAAATTCAATCTAAAGCTGGCAAAACTGTCTGAATGAATCTAAAGATAAACTTTCAGACCTTGAAGACAAGATAGCAGCTAGTGAACAAGAAAGGAAATATCTTTTAAAAATAACAGGAATTGGAGGTGAAAAGATGGCGGACTTGGAGGTAGCAGGATATGGAGCCTCTCTGAGAGAGACAGTTCAGATGCCATAATAGAACACCCTGGAGAGACCCAAACAGAGGGAGATGGATTCTCTCAACCCAGTAAGAAACTGAAGGGAAAGTAACTGCTCGAATATGCAGTCCTGGGGCTACCATTAGAGAAGCTAAGATCAGCGAGCACGGTGCTCACGCTGAGCTGCCTGAATTCATGCCTGAGACTGACCTGAGCATTCAAACCTGCACCAATGAGACTGGCTTGAATGGCCCCAAATGTGGAGCTGAACCACCATGCACGTGACTTGCCTGGAACCTGCCCTGCACGTGACCCACCCAGAGGCACTGTGAATTTACACTGCAGCCATGCTGAAGTCAGAGGTCGGGGAGCCCAGCAATTCTCAGGGACCAGCATGAACCCATGGTGAATGCTAGGAATAAGACCTTCCCACAGTAAAGGGGCAACGAACTGGACGATGTATTGGAGTTGGGCAGGACAGTCCTAACTCCGTAAGGAAGCAGCTTCAGTTGGTTGCTTCCCTCGCAGAGTGGATTGGTGGGATCCACTTGGACTGGGCTGCGCCCCTGAATGGGACCCAGTGGGTCATCACAAATCAATTAATTCCCTGAGTGTAGTGCACACTGATGCAGTGAAGGTCCATGAATGTTGATTGGCCCAGAGGGGAGGAGCCAGCATACACTGCCCTTGCTTGTACTTCAGTCTCTGATAGTGAACTGCAGAGGGCTGAAACCCCTAGCCTGCATGCTCCAGAAGAACCCTAACCCACAAGAAAAGGGGCTGGGAATTACACTATACACTTGTATGGAAGGAACCAAAAACATGACAAGAGAGAGAAATAAGAAAAAGCCCCCAGACCCCAACCCTGAGAATATTGATCCAGGATAGTTAAATACAAAAGAGATTGCAGGCAGCAAACATGCAACATCAAACAGTGTCAGTGGACATAAAGAGATATCTTCGGGACTTCCTTATGGAGTTCATAAATGAGATCAAAACTGAAATATTAATTCAAGTTAAGCAAGAGATAAGTAGATTAATAAAAGAAAGGCTAGGCATCTCTCAAGAAGACACAGATGGAAGAATGGAGGAACACAAAAGGAGAGAAACATTCAATGAAGAATATAAAGCAAACCTAGAATTCATGAAGCAGATTCAAAGAGATTACCAGCAAACTAAAGACTCCATAGAAAGTTGGCAAAACTGCTTGAAAGAAACTAAAGATAGACTATCAAAAATTGAATATAGGCCTGTATTGTGTGATCATGAAAGGAAAGATCTCTTAAAAATAACAAGGGAGCAGGAAGTAACAATTGGAAGGCTAGAGGATGACAAGAGGATCAATAACTTAAGAATAAAGCATGTGAATGAAGAAGCAGGAGTCAAAACAGAAGAACTGCATAGGCTATTCACAGAAATTATTAAGGAAAACTTCCCAAACATAGAAAAAAGAAATGATATGCAGACATATGAAGCATAGAGAACTCCAGCCACCTACAACCAAAACAGAGCTACACCCAAACACATAATAATCAAGATCTCAGAAATACATTATAAGAACAGAATATTAAAAGCCATCAGAGAAAAGAAACAGATCACCTATAAAGGAAAACCCATCAAAATCATGGCAGATTTCTTGACACAGACCATCAAGTCAAGAAGAGCTTGGAGTGAAATAATTCAAGCCCTGAAGGAGAACAACCTCCAACCCAGATGTATCCTGCAAAATTCTCTCTAGAAATTAATGGAGAAGAAAGATGCTTCCATGAAAAGAGGAACTTGGAGAATTTGTGACCACCAATCCAACCCTACAAAAAATACTGAAGGACATTTTAGAGAGAGAGAAAAAGAATACGAGCATTTCAGGAACAGTGGCAGAGAGGCCTCAGTGAACGGGGCAGACAGTGGAGTGGAAGAGAAAAATAGACAACCAATGGCAGAAAAACAATAGCAGAAATAAGGCAGAGAAGATTGGCTGTAATTTCTAGTATAGATGGTCTTGAAATACTAACAGAGAGAAACACAGGCAGAGTAGATCAGGAGATAGGGTCCATTGAGCTGCTCTATATAGGGAGGCAGTGGGACCCAAAACAAGCAGTGTACCCCATGGGAGTGAAAGGGGAGGAATTGTCTAAAAAAGGGAGGCAGAGGATATTGTTAATTGGGTAACAAGATTTAAAATTTACATTATTCTCACCAC
>PVJX010023967.1:0-28632 GCA_004027295.1 Dolichotis patagonum | reverse complement strand
GAGTTTCCTTCTACTATCTCTGAAGGCAGGTATTTTTATCGCCGTTTTGCTTTGTCCTGATTAACGGTGTTGCTCTATTCAATATTCTGTTTTGATGTGTTCTATAATGTTGTGTATTTCTTTTGATTTTGCTATACCTAATAGAAGAACAACTATTTTGAAGATAATGAGATATACAATGGTGCCTATTATTGATGTCCTGGTGATCTGCTGTGATGTTTTGTGCCAATTTCACTATACTGTCTCAATTGACTTTATTCCATCCTGTTTTGTTGTGTATTACTACCTCCAAGTTAATGAAAATTAAATAAAAATAAAACAATAGAACATGAGAAAACAAGGTAACAAAATACCTCCAAAAACTCCCAACTCCATCAAAGCTGATCCATGTGACATGGATGACGAGAAACTCAAAAACAAAAGAACAGAATTATATAAGGTGATTAAAAAGGAAATAACAACAACAAAACAGATCAGTAAGGTACTGAGCAAGCTGAAACATGATATAACTAACCAGATAATGTACTTAAAAAGCAAAAGGAGGAAAAGAAAATGCTCTAAAGGATATAACTGCATGTATGTTTAGTGTGTAGGATTGATAACTGTATTACCAGGTTTTGTTGGATCGTTGAACAGAACTGTTTGCAGCCTCACTGTTTGTTCATTTTGTATGCCTGAATTTTGTAACATGAACAACTATTTCTAAGAAGACAATATGTAACTTATCAAGTAGTGATTTCTTAATTTTTTTTGAAATTCTGTATTATTTCTACCCTTTTTTCTGTTTTGCTTTATTTTCTCTTTAAATAAAATTTAAAAAAAAGAAATACAGCAGAGACACACCATGGTAAGGGGACTCACTGGAGCTTTCTGCTTCATATTTTCCAATGGGAATAATGATTTATACCTTCTGATCCTTGCTTCTCTCTAAAAGCCAAGCCTCAGTCTCTCATGCAGTCTCAGTCTCTGGCCACAGTCTGCTCATACGGAGCGAAAATGCATTTTTTGGCCCCACAATTACCAGCAGAGGGCGCACGCCACCCTTGCTGAAGGCCTCTGTCCATTTCCACAAGAAAGAATTTAAATGAAAAAACTTTTTTCAAAAACAAGAAGCCTCTCCACAGTATTTTCCTTTGTACACTCTACCAGGCTGCTAGGGAAAGGAAGAAAGGGAACTCAGCACATTTTCCTCTAACAAAAAAACATATAACATGTATAATTAATTTTATAGATAGATACATTAAAAATTTTCCTTTTTGGATCTATACACAAAATGTAAATTTTAGTAAACCATACAAAAAGTTCTTGGCCAGATTAGCATTAGAATGTTAAATATTAGATTATGCAGTTAACTCACCATCACTCTCTATTTCCTGTTTATTCAAGAGAGGAAAAGGAGTTTTTGTGCTTTTTCAAGCTCTGGTTTTTTAATATGAAAAAAGGAGAAGTTTTTCTGTGCCTATCATTGCTGACCAAACCCTTACGTTCAAAACTTCAATTTTTATTTAATAGTGTCTGATGGAGTCGGGAAGAGTTGGGGTTGGATTTCTGTGAGTTAATGCTGCTTTTCTTCTGACCTCAGTGTTGAAAACCAGGAAATAGTTTCTTCCTTGGCAGATTCTTCGTTCTCCTTTTAGAAGAAAGCTCTGGGCATTTAAACAAAAGAGAAACTAAAGGACTGTAATCAGTAGTGAGGCTGTTTGTACCCGAGTAACTGTACTGCACTGTGCTATCCCAAAGAGCAAGGGCCAGATTCAGTGCCCCTTGTGCTACGGAAGCAGGAAGGAAGGCTTTTATGGAACGAAGACAAGCTGTGAGCTATTGCCCCTTACCACTCAGGGGTCAGTTTTTGTTGACCTTCTTACCATCCTCTAAACTTTGCTAAAATCGATGGACATGTAACCTTTGCTCTAGCAGAATTTATAATCATGAGTTAAGATTTGCAAAATTAAAAGTTAAACCCTGCTATTTTGTGGGTGAAGAAATAAAGACTGAGAGCAGAAACAAGCAGCTTCACCCCTCTGTACCTCCATCTCCATTGTGAAATCAAAGGCTGACTCATGTACCCACAAGGTTCAAGGTTCTAAGATTTATGAATTAGTGAACCGTATTTGTCGAAATAGAATTCTGACACAGGGACCACCTGAGTTAATCCCATCATTTAATATTCAAGTAAAATTGATTCAAGCCCCCATCATTTACACAACCCATAATTTCTCTCATTTTTCAGAGAATTTGAGGGCAATGACTTATAATTCTTCTGGTGATCTCTAGATTGAAGCTTCTACTTGCTCTGGGACTCCAGTTGGAGAATCATCTCACCTTGAGCACGTGCTGGTCCTACTCTGCAACCCATGGGCACTTTGTAGAACCAGAAAAACTGTAAAATGGCATCTCTATAAGTAATGGTTTTCTAGAGGAACAAAACCAAGAGAAGGTATGTATGAGGACCTATTAGATCGGCTTATATGGTCAGAGGCTTAACTGTCCCATGATGGCCGTCTGTGGACTGGAGAGCCAGGATTGACTTAGCAGTCCAATCCAAGAACTTGGAAGCCTCAGAATAAGAGGGACAAACAGTGCAGCCCCAATCCTATGATAAAGGACTGGAAGCCACCTGGAGAATCAGATATGCAAGTCTGTATTCACAGGCTGAAGAATCCACAGGTGATGGAAGCAGCGAAAACAAAAAGCAAAACAACTAACAAAAACTACCGTTCAGGAAGAATCTAGCACACATATACAAGCTTATTCCTTCTCCCACTTTTTCATTCCATCCAGCTCCCCCATCTAGTGGATAGTTCTTGCCACTGAGTTTTCTAATTGAAATGCTGGTCATCTCTAGAAAACCCTCACAAACACATGCAGAAGTGGGTTTTTACCATTTATAGACACTTGTGAATCCAGTCAACTTGACAAGCAAGATGAACTATCAGAGGTCCACCCCCTGTCACCTTGGCATTCAAATGCATCTCCTTAAACCACATTTAATTTCCAAATAAAGAAAACCGGGTCATAATTCCACATCATTGTCTAGCAGAAAATGCCTCCTCCCCTGCCAGTATATTTCAGTTTGTTAGCTGCCCAGATAATAGTTCCTGCTCCAGATCCAACTGCTCCTGTCTCTTAGAAACCGTTAGTCACTGTGATGCATTGGTAGTCAGTCACTATGATACACAATATATAAACCAATCCCCAACTGAGAAGCCATTCTGCCTCTGTATTTCTTCCTTGCTTAGCCCATAGAAGCCCTATACCACCAGAAATCAGGGCCTGATATTTTGGGAATGATTCTGATCAGTGTCTGTTGATGTAAATATATCTGTCTTCAAACCCTGGGTATCATTTCGGTGTTTCTGCTTGACATCGCACTACCTCACTTTTGCATCTGTCTTCAAATCCTGACCATACCGCAACCCCCTCAAGGATTTTACTTCCCTCAGGACTTCAAGGCATTTTACTTGAAAGGATCTTTAGAGTTTGTATTTAAAAATTAGAGAATTAGCAAAGCATGGTAGGTCAGGCCTAATAGTCTCAGCATTCGGGGAGACTGAGACAGGAAGACTAAAAGTTCAAGTCCAGCCTGTGCTACATGGTGAGTTCAAAGTCAGCCTGGACTATGTAGCAAGAGCCTGTCTCAAGAAATTATGATAGCAGGGTGTGTGGTGCACACCTATAATCCAAGTACTTGGAAGGCTGATGCAGAAGGGTCACTGTGAGTCTGAGGCCAGCCTGGACTATGTAGTGAAACCAAATTTCAAAAAAAAAAAAAGAGGAAATGAGATTGGGTAGAGGATGAGCCATGTTTCAAGCTGCTCAGAGAAATTCAACCAAACCACAGGTACCTGGAAGAAAGAGGAGGGACATACACTGAACTAAATCAATCTAACATGAGACTAACAGATCAAGCAGAACATAGATAAAGGACCTAATAAAATGTTCACCCAACCCACCCACTCTGGATTGGGACAACTTCCCATCATAGTTGGAATCTTAAAAGAAGAAGAAGAAGAAAAATGAAGAGGAGGAAAAGGGAGAAGGAGGAAGTGGAGAAAGGGGATGATATACTAAGATAATGTGGCTAAATCAAGCCATATAGGATAAACTAGGGATATATGGTCCCCTGCCTCCTATGTCTTCCTCCAAACAGAAGATACTATAGTCCACCAATAAATTCTGCTGACATGAACTATTCCCTCCCTGATGATTGGTCAGTTTTCCTTTTCTTTTTTCTTTTTCTTTTCTTCCTGTTCCTTTTGTGCACTAGAGTGCTAACTAGAACCACCAAGAATGAGATGAAAGACTACAGATGTGTGCAGTAAATGGAACAGCTAATACCTCCCCCCTTGACCTGTGGTTAGAGAGGCCTGTTGGTTTGGTTAGAGAACATGGCTGTTTAATTCCCCTCCTCAGGACTGTGCAGCACCAGGCTGACTCCATGCTGCTGGGGGCAGGAAAATAAGGCCCCAAAGTACCCCCATTGCACATAAGGAAGTTACAGACTACAGCGGAGGCAGGTGATAGTAGCACCAGAACTTGTAAAGCAACAAATGGGAGGCTAGCATCCCACCTTGGGACAGGAGTAAGAATTGGGACTGAGCAGCCTTGGACTGCAAAAGGCAACCAGACCATATCACAGCATCCTACCCCACCATGCAACAAAAGGCCTGAGAGCACAGAGCCTTCCCAGTGGAGGAGGAACACAGAAGGCCCAGACAGGATGAGGAGGAGCCAAAGGTGCATGGGACTGGGACTAACCCCCTGTCTCTGTCTGAAAACAACACAACAACTGGGAGAGAAACATCTCCAAGAGAAACAGGGTAAGGAGTAGATGGGCAATAAGGGACATACAGAAAGTACTGGCTGAAGACTCTGGCCATAGGCCCCCACATCTGGAGGCCATGATCAGCCTCAAATCCAGCACAAACTTTACAGCAGGCTTGGTAGTGTTATCCAGCAGTTTTGGATTCTTGGTGGCCACCAGAAGAATTTTTATTTTTTTTAACATTATTTTATTTTTCTTCATTTTTTTTGCTGGTTTGTTTCCTGTTTTCTTTTTTGCTTTAATTTTGCCTTTTACCTTATGTTTGTTCTAATCTAGTCATCTTCTTTCCCCCTTTGCTCAATTTATATCTCTAGACTTCATCATATTTTCATATAAGTAAATAGTCTCTAATTTTTCTGGTCAACTGCGAAAACCCTTGGCTTGCTTCTTCATTTTTTCTCTTCTGCCCTCTTTTCTAGTTTTGTAAAGTTTGTGTGAACATGCTTCATCCTTCAACCTGGCTTCTACTTTATTTCTGTTCAGTTATCTCTGTTCTATCTTCTGTCCTTCTTAAATTTCCCCACCATAGGGTAAAACCACTCTACCAAGGAAAACACTTAGCATACAAACTCCTAATTTATGATTAGCTCTGTTATGCAACTATAAATTTTGCCTCTGTGGTTAAAGGTGCAAAATTAATAGTTATCACAGTATGTCAGTTTCTAAACTGGGTTTGATGCTACAGTTAGTGCTAATTACACTACTTTAGCTAGGATGTCATATGTGTTTTAATCAATTGTTCTCACATCTGTAACAGTACGAGGCATTCTAGGGTAGTAGCCTCACCATACCCAAAACTAAAGGACTAAAGAGTGAGACAAACAGATACCAACATATAACTCTTAATTAACTGGAAGGGTAGGCTCTTGGGACAGACACAAAACAAGAACCTTCTATGAATAGAAGACATCCATCCTTGAAGAGCAAACTTTGCCTAGAAAGGCCTTAATACTAGTAATAAAGCTACAAACTACATAAACTTGCAGGAATCAACACAGAAAACAAAATGAGAACTTTTGAGAAGGAAAATGACAAGGTGCAAAAGCAAAATGCAGTCTTAGACTTCCAACCCACTCAGAACATGTCCAGGAGGCAATTAGACAGAAGAAAATGGAGGACACACAGCTGACATTTCTGAAATGATAGCAACCAAAGTAAAGAAACAAATCTATGAGGGTATAGAGGAAATCAGATCAGAAATAATCTCTTAGGTAAAAAAAGAAATGTCAACTTTCATAAGGGAAGCCAGGGATTTAGCTCAGAAGCACAAGTGCCTGCCTGGCAAGTGTGAAGTCATGAGTTTGATCCCCAGTACAAAAAACATTCATAAAGGAATTGTTCAACAAATGTAGAATAGAGATGGATAAAAAAAATATGATGATATGAAGAGGACAGAAACCAGGAATGATCAACATAGGGAAGAAATAGAATGCATGAAATGGATTCAAACAGATATCCATGAAATTAAAAATTCCATTGAAAGCTGGCCAAACTGCTTGAAACTGAAGACAGATGTTCAGATTTTGAAGACAAAATGTCAGCTAGTGATCATAAAAGGAAAGATCTCTTTAAAATAACAAGATAAGGAAACAATAATTCAACAGCTGCAAAATGACGCAAAGAAAAATAACATAAGTGTAATTGGTGTAATGAAAAAGCAGGAGTCCACACAAATGATATTAAAAAACTATTTACAGAAGTAATACCAGAAAATTTCCCACACTTGAAAAAAGAATTTGACATACAGATAAGTGAGGTATATAGATTTCCAATTAGCCATAACCATAATAAATTACAACTAGACATATAATAATCAAGATTCCAGAAATTCAGCAGAAAAACAAAATATTAAAAACTGTCAGAGAAAAGAAACAGATCACCTATAAAGGAAAGCCCATTGGAATCACAGCAGACTTCTCAACCCAAAATCTCAAGTCAAGAAGAGCTTGGAGTAAAGTATTTCAAGCCCTGAAAGAAAACAACTTTCAACTCAGATTGATGTACTCTGAAAAACTATCTTTCAAAATTAATGGATAAATAAGATACTTCCATGACAAAGAACAACTGAAGAAATTCATGACCAACAAACTGACACTACAAAGGTTACTGAAAGATATTCTAGGCAAATAAAAATGACCAAAATACCAAGAACAATGACAGAAAGAAACTACCAAGTATGACAAGCAACTAAACATAGAGGTAAAGTAGGGAACCAATAGCCAGAAAATAACATGACAAAGATAAGCCAATACATATTGATTATAGCCAACAATGTAAATGGCTTTGATTCATCAATAAAAAGAAACAGACTGGAAGAATGGATCAAGAAACAAGATCCAACTATATACTGTATACAAGAAACACGTTTAACTCAAAAAGAAATTCATAGACTAAAATTCAAAGGATAGAAAACAATACTTCATGGAACAGGAACCAAGAGAAAAGCAGGGGTAGTTATTCTGTCTGCAGACAATCTGAATTTCAAACCAAGAATGATCAAAAGAGATGAAGAAGGTCATTACATACTTGTAAGGGGTAAACTGTGAGAGGAGATGATAACAAGCATAAATATATATGCACCAAATAGGAAAGCACCCAACTATACAAGACAAATATTAATAGACATGAAAAATTAAATGAGCAATAACACAGTTGTAACGGGGAACCCTATTACTCACTGTTACAGATAGATCACCAAGACGAACAAATCAGCAAAGAAATAACAGAACTGAATCAAACCTGTGAACAAATTGACTTAGTAGATGTTTACAAAATGCTCCACCCAACATCAGAATACACATTCTTCTTAGCTGCACATGGGACATTCTCTAAAATAGACCACGTACTAGCCCATAGAACATACTTAAGTAAATGCAAAAGAAGTGAAATTATCCCATGTATCTTATCTGACCATACTGCAATGAAATTGGAAATTAATGACAAAAAAACCACAAAAACTATATAAACATGTGGAAATAAAATAACATCATCCTGAAGAATCAGTGGGTCACAGATGACATTAAAGAAGAAATTAAGCAATATTTACAATAAAGTGAAAATGCAGATACACTATTCTGGAAACTATGGACACAAAGATAGGAATACTGAGGAAAATTTATGGTGGTGAATTCTCAAAATAGGAAAATAGAACAAGCAAAATTGCACTTCAGTCTTCTAGAAAAAGAAGAGCAGGTGAAGCCAAAAGCACATAAAAGGGAGTAAATTATAAAGATCAGTGTAGAAATTAACAAAACTGAGATTAAGAGACCAAAACTCATTAATCAAAGATTTGGCTCTTTGCAAGAATTTAAAAAATTGATAAACCCTTAGGCATCATATAAAAAAAATGGAAAGAAAGGACTCAAATCCATGCCTTGAGGCATGACAAAAGTAAAATCACTACAGATTTATGGAAACCCAGAAGATCGTCAGTATCTACTTTGAAAATCTTTACTCTCATAGGATGGAAAACACAGAAGAAATGGACAAATTCCTAGATACATATGAATTACCAAAGCTGAATCAAAAGATATAAAAATTCTGAATAAACCAGTATCAGTCAATAAAATTGAAAATGCAATTAAAAACTTACCAGCAAAGAAAAGCTCAGATCTGCATGGATTTGCTGCTGAATTTTACAAGAAATTTAGAGAAGATTTAATAGAATATTCCTCAAACTGTTTAATAAAATTGAAAGGGAAACAATACTCCCTAACTTATTCCTGGAGGCAAGTATTACCCTAGTAAAAAACCAGAGAAAGATCCAACCAAAAAAAGAGAATTACAGGCTACTCTCCCTAATGAACACAGTGCAAAAATCTTCAAGAAAATACTAGCAAACCGAATGCACAAAATCAGTGAGAAGATTGTACACCATGACCAAGTGGGATTCATTCCAGAAATGCCATATTGTCTCCTAGTTTGAGAAACTTAAAGAGTAAATAAGTTCTAAAATGTACAATAGATATTTTGCAATGGGAAGAAATTGTTCAAAAGGAAAAACAAGCTAGGATGGGTGAAGGGGGAAAGGACAGTAGGGGAAAGGGAAAAAAATGCAAGTCAGTTGTACTATTAGTGTCTCTTAGCTCACTAAAAAAGATTTGTGCTAATAATGAGTGGAGAAATTTTAATGTCAATATCTTGTGCCCTGAGCAACTACTTTAAAGACAACAACATGTAATATATTAACTACTGTTATTCTCCTATCATCTTGTTAGGAAATTTTGTTTTGCCTTTTTCCCACAGAATAAAAAATTTAAACTAAAATAGAATAGAATTCAGTTTGTCTACATAATTGAAGAGCTTAGGCACTGAGCTTCCTAATGACAAAAACAAAGAAGGGAAGTCTCAGTTACAAGGTTTATTGGGTTCATAAATGCTCAGCATTAGCACAATTTTTCCCTGACAATTCCCATAGCTCATGATCATGGGAGTATCATATATGTATCATTCTCACCTGTTCCTATTGGCTTATCTCAATTAGTGATATTAACTTGACTTTTTTCAACACTAAGTACTTCAGAAGAGTATTATGAATTCTTGTAGACAAAAACAAATATTTATTAAGTGATTGGGATGGTTCTCAGAGCTGGCTAGATGGAGATCCAAGACAGACAGGCTCTCTGAGACCTCCTGGAGCCCACAGTCAAGATGGGCACAGGGAAGCAGGTGCCAGCTTTAATGTGTAATGTGGTGTCTCTTGGGAAAACAGGAGCCACCAGAAGGGTACACCTCACAGGGTTGACAAAGGGTTCCTTGAGGAAGCAATGTCTCAGGTGAAGTAAGACTTGTCTGAGAATAAAAGGAGGGAAAAATTCCAGACAAAAGAGCATATACAAAAAAGCCTAGAAACCAGAGGGATGGTACACAGGATTGGTGACCATAGTAGATTTTGTAGTCATACCCAGACCTTTCCGTCCAGCTCAGCACAACAATCCCCAGCTGTTCTGGCTCACAGCTGCTCCTTCTCAGCTGTTCTTAGCTGATTGGAGTCACCTCATCCAAGTAGCTGCAGGCTATTTCCCTCCCCTGCAAGAAGCAGCCCATGACCCACAACTGACTGATCTCAGGATTAAGTAGGCTTGTCCTCTCTCAAGAAGGACATTTTTCCATGCAGTTTATGCTCCTGTGCCTACTTCTTCATGGATCAGGCTAATGCTCGAGTTTACCCAAGACCACATCTTTGCTCAGCTTCCTCTTCTGTCTCTACTCAGTTCGCCTAAATGCTTTGCTTCTTGAGCCCCAGTTCTGGGGAAACCAAACTGAAGACAGCACTGCTGGGAGAACTGTTGAAATTAAAGTGTAGGCTTTAGTGGACTTGGTGCAAATGTGAGCCCCATATATTATCAGGTTAAGGTTTTACTGACTTAAATGATTGCCACTTTCAATAAAAATTCTTATGTAATGCATCATTTCAATTTCTGATCATTAGGATCATAATCACATTTAACTTATTTCAGCTTCATGAATTTAAAAATAAGAACATTAAGACAATGAACCATGACATTTGGACAAATCGTCTCTAAAGCAATCTCATGGATAAGTGGGTATGATAATCCAAAATCTCTCTGCTTTAACAAAGTAGAATAAAACATAATTCAAGAATGCCTAATATTTTTGATCTCCTGGGATATGAGACAGGAACACAACCATCAAAATTCCAAGTCCTGGAAATTTATACACTTTATGTCAAATAAAGACTTGATTTCTGGAGCTGGAGCTAGAGCTCAGAAGCACAGAGCCTGCCTGGCAAGCACAGGGTCCTTAGTTTGATTTCTGGTAAAAATTTTGTAAAAGGTGCTTTCTGCTCTGACTTAGTATTTTGAGTCTGATTAGTGTGAATTAGTGACTACATCACCTATGGAGGCATCGGCAAATTAAGTTAATGAACCTATAAGATGAGACACTGAATCAAGAGCCTGACACTCTCTGAAACTTAATGAAATAGTATAATTTTTTTTCCATGTTCCTTTTGTCCCTTAGAAATCAAGGCTAATGACCTTCCATAATAGAGCAGAATGGGTGGGAGAAATTCAAGGGTGACCATAAAGAGACCCACTGTGAGGCAAAAAAAGCAGAATGCCTCTTCACCAATGCAATGTGCTTTTTAGTTTCTTGCTCCCAGGCAGTAAACATAATCCATGAATTAAAGATAATTAGTGTCCTTCTAGAAAATGCAACTGTAATTACAGACATTTAAATGCACTTAGTGCATTTGAGGAGAATCAACTCTTTCACAGTTCACAGAGGGTCCTATTGGCTGGAGGGCAAACTCAGCACCCTTAGTAACTTGATAATTACTAGAAGAGGATGAGTTATAAAGAAACCTGCCTCCCAGGGAATAGTATAGTCTCTACAGTGGAGGATGAAACATCCTACCTTTATCATAATGAAAAGCACCACCCATTCATAGGCTAGGTGAGATCAATGCCCAAGTCCCATGGAGTGGACTTATTCTTGCCACTTTTCTAGGGCTCACAAGAACCTACTAGGTGTCAGGCACTAGGAACTGGGGAAATAAACAGTAAATCAGATGCACATGGTCTTTGCCCTCTCAGAACTAGTGAGTGATGTGGCCTGAATGCTTCCTTCTCTGCAAATTGATGTACTGAAAACTAACCTCCAATAGGATGGTATTAGGAGTAGGAATATTCAGGAGGAAATTGGGTCAAGAAGTGGAGCATTCATGATGGGATCAGTGATTTAAAAAACATAGACACAGGAGCTCAATCTTGTACTGTGCTTTCTACCACGTGAGTAAATAATGAGAAGAAATCCATCAACAAACAAGGAAGAGGCCCCACAGACAATGGATCCATTGGCAACTTAATGTTGGGTCTCCCAGCCCCAGAACAAATGAAAGTGGGTGATCCAGGGTATCCAGTCTGATAGATTAGGGCAGCAAGAGTGAGTAAGTGGCCAAGCAAAAATCATTCCGTGTAGAAACTGGCATATAGAAAAGTGTGTGGTTACAAGGACCTGAAGAGAGTGACTTCTAAACTGAAACCTTGAGGAGTAATAGTTAGAAAGGAATGCAGGTAGAAGGTTGAGAGTAGGGAAAATTATATTTCAGGTAAGGTGTAAAAGAGAATTGGGAACAAAACGCAGTCTGTCCAATTTTAAGAACCAAGGAAGTTCTCTGAGGTTGTGTCTGTAGGGTCTGAGAGAGGACTGGCTAGAGATAGACTGAAGAGAGAAACAGAGGCTGAGTCAGGGAGACTCAGGACATTTACAATTACTTCTGAGCATACCAAGAGCTCCTTGTAGTTACTAAGTAAGGAAAAAACAAAACATAACCTTGAAAAACATAGACAGTTTACTCTCCTTCAATGCTTTCACAGAAGGAACCCACAGTTTCTTTGGGTTGTTTAGTCTACCAGCTAACTGAAAGAAAACGTTTAGTTTTATCAAAGCCCTTTGCTTTCTGGTCATGTTGGAGTCTGTCACACTCCTGCCTAAGAACCTTTCATGATTCCCTGTGGTACATGTGTCACGGGTTGTATCTAGATGTCCTCCCAAAGCCACATGTGCTCACAGGTGGGGCTTTTTTGAAGTGGCTGGATCTAGAGTATGTAACACTGGAATTAAAGGTGTCTGATAGCTGACTGAGTTTAGCATAGTCCTGGGTGTGGGTAATAGAAACCCACACTTGGTGTGGTAGCATTAATCACTAGACTTATAGCTTGGATGGAATATAAAAGAAGAGAAGGAAGGCAGGCTTGCAGCTGATACTTGCTGCTTCACTGCTTACTGCCTGCTTTACTTGGTCTGTTTCTCCTCAGCGATGTCCCTCTGCTATGAAACCCTGCCTTGGAGCTAGCCAACTATGGACTAAAACCTCTACAAACTGTGAACTGAAATAAATCTTTCCTCCTTTAACTTTGGGCATTAGGTATTTTGTCTTAGCAACCAATAAAGTAACCAAGATAACATGGGATCAAATCCATCTTTCTCTGGCTCCTTTGTCCAGGGACAAAAGCAGTTGATTCTTGTTTTTTGCAGTTTTTTTCTATAGTCACCACATTACTGAATTAGCAAACACAGGCCACTGCTCCTAGGGAAAATACCTCATTAGTTTCCTGCAAACCTCCAATCACAATTTCATTGCATAAAAATGCATGTTGTTCCATTTGTGTTTCTGTTTAAAGATATAGTTCCTACATATTGTTGATTCATTAAAGTTGAACTCATGCCAACAGCATTGTGACTTCTGCCCAAAAGACGCTTATCTAACACATATGGTATTTTTCCTGTGAGGCAGATCACAGCCTTCTTGTGTTTTTTTTAAGAGCAGAAGGCTTTTTTTTTTTTTTTTTTGAGCTGTCATGGGGCATTTTAAACAGCGAAAAGACCAACCAAAAACATGAAAATGTGAAAAGCACAGCACTGAACACAACATGAAAAGGGTACTTGTTTACATTTTGAGAGCTGAAACAGGAAGGTGAAGTGTTGCCTTGTTTAACCTCAGCTAAGAATATGCATTAAAAAAACTCAAATTTTTCACTGCTTGGCAGATGGCCATGAACAACCACAATAAGGGTGAAAAAATTGATTTGGAGGTAACCAGCTTTAGTGAGTACACAAATTCATAGATACAGAATCCATAAATAATGAACCTAACTACATTTTAATGTAGCATTTATTACTTTGAATTGAAATTAGTGATTTACATTATGCTTTCTTCTACTGGAGTCTAATGATTATCCTGAGAATGCTTTGAGGAGTTAGCATAAAATAAGAAGTAATGCCAACAACAAAGAGCATGGAGATACTGCTAGGCAGCTTTTCACATTATCTTCTCATGCAGTGCCCAAAATAATTCTGTGAATTATCTACTTTTATTATTCTCACATTACAGATGGGAGAACTCAAGCTTACCAGTGATTGTAAGACTTGTCTACAGCAATATGATTTGAAAGCAAAGGCCAAAGAAGGAACTCACACTCTTAGGTACTAGGCTATCCTGTTTGTGAATTTTAACCTTTTTAGAGAAATGTCTAGAGGGAAAAATACAAGACTTTTGAATACTCAATGAATTGACCTCTGAAAGTGACAACCAGGACAACTGAAAGGGAGACCTTGTAGGAAGATACAGAGTCAATAAAAGTAGCTTGAGACAAAATACACAACACTCACAAATTAAAGAAGGAAATATTTATTAAGCTCACCTTTTGCAATGGTTTCAGTCCATAATTGGCTGGCAACATGGTAGGGTAGCATACCAGACAGGCGTCACAGAGGAGAAACTTAATATTGGGCAGAAAGTAGCAAAGCAAGAAGCAAGAGACAAGAAAAGCCTCTTTCTGTCCCTAACGTTGTATCCAGGCTACTAGGATTAGGGCAGGGCCAAACTAATCAGTGGACTGATTCAGTAATCACCCATCATTAATGCTAGTACTCTTAATCCTTGCATTGTACCATGAATCATTCACATACTCTAGATCCAGCCACTTTTGAAAAAGCCCCTATCACTGCATGAGACTTTGGGGGATCTTCTAGACAAAGATGATAACATTATACCTCTGGTCTTAAAGACCCATGCACATCCCCTTTATGCATAAGGCATTCAGTGCTTTTCCAAGAGTTTCCAAGGTCCTAAAAATTTCAGCATTGCCAAAAAGTCCAAATCCAAAGTCTCTTCTGAGTTTAAGGCCAACTCTTAGCTATGAGCCCCTGTACAAATGAAAAGGAGTTAAACTCTTCCAAAATTTGATGGCAAAAGATAGACATTACCACTCCAAAAGGTATTAATGAGGTCTGAGGAATGAGATCACCGTAAGTTCAAAATCCATCAGGGAGAAAAATTAAGTTCTGTAGTTCCATGTGCATTATCTGAAGCGATCGGTGGCAAAATGTGAACTCCAAAGGGCTTGAGTGGCTCTGCTCCTACAGCATTGGCAGTGGATGCAGCTCCCATGGCTTTTCCCTTGGGCCAGAATTGCTCCCTCCTTGCAGTTTTCCTTAGATGATCTGTGTTTCCAGCTTCTCCAAACTTCTGGGGTTTCCACTGCACCTTCAGCTTCACACTCACAGCTTCACAGCACTTGGCATAGCTTCCCAGGCCTCCTCTGAATTCTAGGTGGAAGCCTTCCTGACCCCACAACTCTTGCATTCTGGATGCACCTAAAACCAGCACCACATAGATAAGGCCAAGGTCGGCCATCAGAGCAGTAGCCAGGCTTTCTCTTTTCTTGGCTGTAGGAGTTGAGTGCCTATAAACCAAATTCCAAGGAACAACTTCTCTAGGTCACCAACATTCTGGAACATGGTGCTCTGCAACTGCCTTCTCAAAGCAAAATCTTTCACCTTTTCAACTCTGAGGTTGCAAAGACTGAAGTTCTTCTGGTTCTTGTGGTGTCCTCAGGCCATCTTTTCAGTTGTCTTCTTCTGAGATACTTGGCTTTTTCTATTAGTCTTTTAAGAAATACTTTTCTCCTCTGTTCCATGTTGGTGGCTACTACCCAGTGGCTCTGAGCAGGATTTAAAGTTTAGTAATTGGCTTTCTATGTTTATCTGTGAGTCTGCCCTAGGCCTTAGCCCCTTGCCTGGCAATGGGAGCTGATTCGTAGTAAGTGAACCTCTATGAATCACTGGTCCTGGCTAAGGCCTGTACTGGTCTGTGAGGCCAGAGATATCTCAAAGGGCAGGATAAGGTCACAGCCATGGACACTTGGCTCCAACCCCAATTAACAAGATAGAGACTGCAGCTGCAGAAATCACTCATGCAGTATCAATCCTACCATAAATGTCAATTGGAGATAGGACAGTTCTCCTAAATTGGCATAATTTACTACTTGGAAAAGTCTTTGAAGTGACCCTCCAAGGTCCTGCTCATTGCCTGTGCTTTCCTCATTTTCTTTGTCCTAATAAAGTGGGCTAATTCAGAGGAGCTTTTGTCTTATCCCTCAAAGTCTCGAGCTCAACTAAAGGGTTTTGACCCTCCTGGAGCCCTAAAAAATCACACAATTGTCTCTTTTTATTTAACCTCTGCCGTACACTCATTTGGGAGATTGGGGATCTAGGTCGGGACCCTATAGTCCAATTTTTACAGGCTCCAGTTTTGCTGGGTCTTCCTGGCCACACTGACAATGCTTTGGATCATTCTGCCAGGCTCTTTGCATTTCATTCTGTGTATATCTGGCTAACAGCCCATCACAGTAGCCATGCCACTATCTTACCATTAGATCCTTTGAAATTTAATCTGCAAGATTAATTAGTCTGCTGTTCTTAATCTCAGGTAAAGCCTCAGGTAAAGTTCTAGCCTCAGGTAAAGCCTCTGGAGATAATTAAAATGCAGATAAACTTTCTGTTAAGCCTTAACACCCACTGTCTGAAGTCCAGCTGCTAACGCAGAACTTCTTCCAAGTAGAAACTTCCTCAACACGGTGTTTACCGGCATCATTTCTATCAACGTTCTGTCCTTCAAATCTCTGACCAGAATCTCTCATCAAGTACAACCGAAGGCTTTCCAGGACTGCTGTCTCAAGTAGAATCTCTGAACTCTTCCGTCAAGTCACTTCCAAAGTCTCCTAAAACACATGATCAGGTACAGTCACACAGCAATCCCATTTCTCTGTACTAAATTTTGTCATAGTTTTCTCATTTCTGAGACAAAAATATACAACACTCAAAGTTAAGGGAGGGAAGATTTATTTGGCTCATAGTTCACAGAGGTTTCAGACCATAGTTGACTGACTTCTAGGCAAGGTGGCATGACATAGGGGCAGCATAGAGGAGAAATAGTTCATGGCAAAGTAGGGCAGGCAGAAGGCAGCAAGCAGCCAGTCCAAAAGACCTAAGTGGCTTCTTTCTGCCCTTTCTATATTCCACTTATGCTACTGGGCTTAGGGTGAGTGACAAACCAGTGGCCTGATTTATTAATCACCTACCTTTAAGCCTAGGATTTTGTCATGAATCAATCATGCATTCTAGATTCAGCCATCTCTGAAAAAAGCCCACCTATTACCACATGAGGCTTTGGCAAGACATCTAGACACAAGCCATAACACACATGTTTAGTTACTATCCTGCCTGTGAATTTTAGCCCTTTTAGAGAAATGTCAAATGGGGGAATATGGGACTTTCAAACACCCAACACATTGACCTCTGAAGTGACAGCCAACACTATTGGAAGAGTTTGCTTCTAGGAAGATATAGAGTCAATGGAAACAGTTCTTATATGTGGTCTTCAAAGACTTACAACTCACATGGATGTGAGAAAACCACATGGTCAAACCTATTGTGTGAAAAGGTTTTCTGCTTATGGTTGAAATAAGAAAGGTTAATACTAAGCTGTGGCAAGTGAATCATCCAAAAAAGAACTGTTTATCTGAATGTAGTAGAACAGACAAGGAGGACTTTGTGGATACTCTGCAGCAGCGAAATGACAAAGCTGATACCAAAACAGAAAAGCTTGAGACCTAGAAAAGACATGACCTTTCTGCATGAGGGTCTTTTGAGGAGCAGCCCAGCATCTGTTATACGAGAAAGAGTGAGGCTGTGTCTTAATTACCCAGGAGCTAGCAGATCACTTGTGCAAGAGAGAAACTCTGTAGAGAGGACATCTCAGTGACCAATCTCTATCTTCTGGGATCAGACTGGGGTTTGGGGCCATACCAAAGCTTTTACCATTGAGTCATCTAACAATCTGGTAGATAGTGTACACAGACTACTGAACCTAGAGGAAATTTCTGTGTTCGCTAAGAATAAATGGGCATTAAAAAGCATATCACTTTGGGGACAGGGACATCTACAACTCATCTTCCCTGAGAGGAGCTCCCATGCTTCCAGAAATAACTGAGAATCAAAGCTCTGCTTGTTGCCTAGATATTCTGACTCTGAATATAACTGAAATCAGTTCTCAAAATATATTGTCACCATTCACCTTCATAACTGTTTACAATTCCCATTTGAGCTCTTTGAGTATTCATGAGAGATTATGCGGTCCAGTTGAAAAAGTCTGCGGCTGGAAGGAGACTTGGGAAGTGAGAGCAATTTCCATACTTCACAGCCAGTTGTCAGATCTTTCCAGCTACAGAAAGGCCAATATCTCTAGAGAAGGGACCACTGCTACCTTTAAACAAATTCTCTTTCTGCCACAGGGAGTGCTTGGCATTTGCCTCAATCCTCTCATGTAGGAAAATAAAGACCCTGTTCCACACAGTTTTTCCCTCATGACCACCTGCCTGCTGTTGCTGTAATGACTTCATCTTGGGGAAGCTCCCATCTCCCTCCTACTGTCAGAACTTCTGAAGGCTCTTAGCTTCTTCAAGGACAATTCCTGCACTCTCTCCCACATTCTAAGAAGGCTTCAAGGATAGTGACTCTCTTAGTGCAGCCCCAGCGCTGTGGGTAACAGTTTCATCTTTAGCATATTTTTCCTTGACCATAATTTATATTAGCAAGGTCTCATCTAATTTTGCCAAGACTTCATGATCATGGACGAGAATGGATTTAAAATAATGAAGGGGACAAAATCTCTCTCCATGAGCCCCACACTGCCCTGCATTCCTCCTCTACCTAGTTACTGCCTTGAACTTCTACTGATTGCTCCTCTCTGTTACCCCAGGGCATCAGGTTCTTTTTACAGTTGGGAGTTCCCTACCCTTGGGATTTCTACTATTAGGAAACAGTGCATGGCTATGTAACCAAGTGAAACTGGGTTCTCTTATGGCCCACATCCACCAGTAACACGGGTCTTCATTGTGATGTCTCAAAGCAGGACTCCGACAGGTTGCACAACTTCACAAGGAGCTGGAGAAAGACTCCTAAAGGTCCTCTTTCTCATTCTCTTTCTAAAGTTCCATTGCTAGCGACAACAGATGTTTCTCTGCTTTTCCTTCTTTTCTGCCTCAGACACCTGGCTGTTTCCCACCCCCTCACAGTCCAGCTGCACTACTGCTGTCCTCTGTATCTGCCTCTGCACATTCTTGTTGTCTCAGATTCTGCCCAATTTTCTGCCTGATTTTTCTTCAGTTTTGCAATTTACCAATATTCCCACTCATCGCAGTAAAAGCCTGGTAGTGACACAATGAAAAGAAAATTCCAAAGTACTAAAGAAAGCAATATGTCATAAGTAAACAAATAGATTAGCCCTGGTGCTACCTGGCTAACACACTTCCTTTCTGGTGTGTCTCCTGGGGAGAGGGATGCAAACCTTTTGTCAAGTCAAAATCTATGGTTCCTCAAAGCTGTGCTCATATTACACATAGGTTAGTAGAGCGAGGATTTGATCTTAGGAAAACCTTTCCTCATTCTTGCTACCATTCAGTGAGCATGTTGCTTCTATGGTTTCAAGCTATTTTTTCAAATGTGTTAGTTCAAATATGGTGTCTAACTACTGTTTTGGTATTCTACCTGTTTACTTGTTTGTGTTTCTTTCATTCTCACTTGGTTTTTAGCAAAATTCTTTTTGTACTGGGGATTGAACCTCTAGGGCCTTTTTACTGAGCTACAACTCCAGTCCTTGACTGACTGATTGATTTTTTTTGGAGATGTGTTTTTTTGGAAGACCATAAGTCAAGGTTGGGATTGAGTTGTGATCCTCTTGCCTAAGTCTCTGAGAATGCTGGGATTACAGGTATGCACTCTACCATGCCTGGGTGTTAGCATCTTTTGAAATATATTATGCTAGTTTATGTAAGGATGCTGTCTTAGTTACTTTTTATTTGTCACTGAGACAAGATACCTGATGCCCAAAGTTGGGAAAGGAAAGGTTTATTTCTTACAGTTGTTAGAGGTTTCAGTCCATACTCAGTTGGCTCCAAGGCAGGATGGCATGGCAGGGCCGCAGTTCATGGTGGCTGCAAACACCAAGTGGAAACCGCAAGAGAGAGAGACACAACTTCTTCCTGCCATTACATCACATCCTGGCTCCACCCCCTGGGAGTGTGTGGCACTGACACCACTCATCCAAGCACTAGACAATGAACCAATCACAAATGCACAATGCAAATACATGAGGCCTGGGGCCACCGACATAACCATGACATTCCACCCCTGGCCCCAAAGACTCACGTACAACCTTTATACAAAAGACATTTAGTCCATCTCCAAAGTTGCCAAAGTCCTAACATTTTCAGCTTTGCTGAGAAGTCCAAGTCCCAAGTCTCCTCCCAATATCTATGGCAAACTCTTAACTGTAACCCCCTGTACAAGTGAAACAAGGTTAAACATTTCTGAAATGCAAAGGCACAAAATAAACATTACCATTCCAAAAGTTACAAACGGGGGAATATAAGGCATTGGGAACAAAGCAAGTCCAACATCCAGCAGGGCGAACATTAAGTCCTAGAGTTCCATGCTCAGCATTTGAAGCAATCTGATTGCAAGCTCCAAAAGGCTTGGGTGATTCCACCCCCATGGCACTTCCAGGAATTTCAGCTCCCACAGCTTCTCTCTTAAACCTTCTCTGCTCAGTTTTTGCAGCTTTCCTTGGATGATCCACATTCTTGGCTTTTCCAGACTTCTGGGGTCTCCACTGCACCTTTGGCTTCACACTTACATCTTTACATATTGCCCTCTCAGGGGCACACTGCTTGGCCTCCCAGGCCCTTTGCAATTGAGGTGGAAGCCTTCTTACCCTCAGAATTTGTGCATTTTCCTTGCACCTAAAATCAGCACCATGTGGATGCCACCAAGGTCTGCTACCAGCTGGAGCAGTAGCCAGGCTTTTCTCTCTCTTGGATATAGGGGTCCAGTGCCTGGATAGCTGGGCTCTGTTTACCTAATTGTGAAGAAAAGCTTTTCTATGCTGCCACCATTCTGGTACCTAATGTGGCTGCCGCCATTCTGGAACCTCATGTGGCCTCCTGTGCCATTCTGGAGCATGGTGCTCTGAAGCTTTCTCATCTGAGAAAATTCTTTCACTTTTGCAGTTTTGGGGCTGCAAAGGGTGGAGACCCACTGCTTCCTGGGATGCCGCACCCTGGCCATCTTTCTTATCTCTCTGTTTCTTCTCAGCAATCGAAGTCTCTGCTCTTTCTTTATAATCCACAGCTTTACTGGAGTTTTCCTTCTGGCCAAACTCACAGTGTTTTAAATTATCCTGCTGGGCTCTTTGCTCTTGATTTGCAACAGAGATCTGGCTAAAAGCCCCCAACAATAGTCATGCCACAGCCTCAACACTTGACTGCCTTGAAATTTCCTTTGCCAGATTAATCAGTCCATTACCCTTAATCTCAGTCTCAGGCAAAGTCTCTGGGCATGAGCAAAATGCAGACAAACTTTCTGCCATGCCATAACACACATCATAGGAAGTCCAACAACCAATACAGTCCTCCTTCCCAGCAGAAATCTCCCAAGCCTGGTCTTTACTATCAGGCTTTCTATCAGCCTTCTGGTCTCCTGAGCTCTGACCAGAATCTCCTCTACAGAACAACCTAAGTTGCTCCAGCTCTGTGCATCCAGGCGACATGTCCAAACCTTTCCGAACTCTGCCCACAAGCCATTTCCAAAGCCTCTCAAAAAACATGGTCAGGTATAGTCACAGCAATGACCCCACTCCTTGGTACCAAATTCTGTCTTAGTTACTTTTTATTCATCGCTGAGACAAGATACCTGATGCCCAAAGTTGGGAAAGGAAAGGTTTATTTCATACAGTTTTTGGAGGTTTCAGTCCATAGTCAGTTGGCTCCAAGGCAGGGTGGCGTGGCAGGGCCGCAGTTCATGGTGGCTGCAAACAGCAAGTGGAAACCGCAAGAGAGAGAGACACAACTTCTTCCTGCCATTACATCACATCCTAGCTCCACCCCTAGGAGGGTGTAGCACTGACACCACAAATCCAAGTGCTAGACAATAAACCAATCACAAATGCACAATGCAAATACATGAGGCCTGGGGGCCACCAACATAAACCATGACAGATGCCTTCAATCCAATCCCTCCTTTGTCTATATTGTGCTCTGCCAACAACTTACCTGACTTCCCATTCACTGGCAAATAAACTGCCAGTTTCTAACAAGGAATGTGACATATCAAGGGATTATAAAAATACTGGTGGTATGAGCAAATTAAAGAATGAAGAGTTATAGAATGTTGCAGTACATATCTAAACTTGAAATCTGTCTTCTTTCTTTCTGTCTTTTGGTAATCACAGTGAAATTTACTACTGCAGAGAAGTCAGTACATTGAATAATTTTATTTTAGTCTAAAGATTTGTATTTTCCTTTAATTCTTGAAAACTCTAAGTCTGTTTTCCATAGTTATATTTCCTTCGCCTCACTTGACTTTTCTCTATCTGAAGCACCAATTATACATATGTTGAAATTTCTTGATTGATCCTCTGTTTCATTGTTCTGTGTACTTATCTTGTTTCATTGCATTCAGGGTGATGTACTATATAGTCTAGGTAAGCTATGCTGTGTTGCACAACAAAGGAACTCAGAAATGAAAATGAAAGTGTGTTTCTATGCTTTGTTACAGTTTGACATGGGTTAGGGAACAATTGGCAGATCTCTTCCAACTATGACTCAGAGGTAGAAATTCCTGTCACCTCCATGTGGTGATGTGAAGGTGCCCACCTGAGCTGTTTGCTCAGGTCTATGAATTATACACAACATTCTCACTCACAGTCCAGTCACATGGCCCCACTGGAAAGACATCCAGGAAATAAAGTTTTCTTATGTGCCAAAGAGAAGAAGTGGAGTTGGTGAGCTTTTCACAAGGTAAATATACCTACTAACTTTTGTAAAAATCATAAATTGTTTTTAGTACTAGGGATTGAACCTAGGGTCTTATGCATGCTAGGTAAGTGCCCTAGAGTTGAGCCACATCCCCAGTCATTTTTATTTTATTTTTAAATTTTTAAATCAGAATCTCACTAAGTTGTCCAGGTTGGACTTGGGTTCCTCCTGCCTCTGCTTCCTGAGTAGCTGGGATTACAGGCATGAGCCACAATGCCCAACTCAATGTTTTGTTTTCAATTATTTTTGGTATACTTTTATATATGCAACTTCTTGTTTAATAACCTATTGTCAATGTAAGACTGCAGTTTCCAGCCAGGCTGGTGGTGCATGCCTGTAATCCTAACACTTGGAGAGGATGAAGCAGGAGAATCATGAGTTTAAGCCCAGGCTGGATGACTTAGGTAGACCCTGTCTCAAATAAAAAATAAAAATAAGCTGGACATACAGCTGAGTGTGATTCCTAGTACCACAAAAACAAAACAAAACAAAAATTTCTTCATTACTTCTCAGTGTTCTAAACAATAATGAAGTAATATTATTAAGTACTTTACTATTTCTACTTTCATAAGTGTAATTTGTTCCATTTGTTGTGTTTGTCAACTAGCTCTCATTATTATGGACATTGTCAAGTGCTTTATAATTTTTGTATGACAACTCATTATCCATAATAAATTTCCCCCCTACTTTTTCCTCCTTGTTGGGAGGGTTGCAGGATTGCCTGAACCTGGCACCCTGAGATACACAGTCCTGAACCAGGTCTTCATATAAGAGTTTGAGAATTTTGCTCCATTTTATAAGGCCAGTTGTGGATGTCTTGCTTATACACTGCGTAGGTCTAGTTTCAGTTGTAGCATAAGACAATTTAAATTAGCACCAGTTCACTTGTGAAGACCTTTGGTTTAGCTCCAGAATACAGATATCTGCTAGATCTTGGTTCTCATCTATTTCAAAAGAGTTCTTGGGCACTTTTCTGATACCATGGTTGAAGATCTGGCCTCTAGATCTTTCAGCTGGTCCCATCTTTTCTTGGACTGCATGGCTTCTTTTCCTGCATAGCTTTCAAGCAGAATTAAATATGCTATCATTTATGTTTCCCAGAGCACATCGTATTAGAGTTACCTATGTATGACTCTGTCTCCTTTACTAGACTATAAGTACTTTGAAGGTAGACATTAGTCCTTATTTATCTGGCTGTCCCAGCAAGTATTCAATATTGGACAAATTAAATTTGAGATGTTTTAGGGCCTCTTGAGAAATCCAATTTTTATTGTAACCCAGAAATGATTCTGCAGTAGTATAACATGATTTTTGTGGAAGATAATTTACAGACATAACCAAAAGGCATGTATTTGGACTCTGTAAATGAGGTTCTGATCTGCCTGTTTGTATGCTAACTTGTGCGGGGCCTTTTATTTGCTCTCATTTTGCTTTTTTGAAGATATAATTGCTTCTTGGTTCCATATTTCTATTGCTCATTACACTGTTCCATACCATTTCATTCTGAAAATAAAACAAAATAGGGTATTTAAAATTAATGATGTGAAGCATAGCTTTTCTCCTTCCCCTCTACCTCTAGGCAGCATTAGCAAACGGCTTGAACACCAGCCATTCTTTATATTGAAAGCATCTGGGTTTCATTAGAGTAAGAAAAATCACCGATTACAAAGGGGAGTGGCCTCACACCTTCTTTGTTAAGCATCACTGAGATGTTTTGCTACTCCTACCGCCTTCTGCCCAAAGCTGGCAAGGTCGTGATAGCTGCTTCCACCTCAATACAAGTTGAACTGTCATTCTCTTTGGTTTTATGTATACAATTTGGACATTCTTGGTGTAGTGGTATTCTCATTAGCTTTGTTTTAAGAGATTCAGCAAATGAGCAGTTTCTCAGATGACCCAAGATACTACGTGGCAGAGCTCTGTATCTTCTGCCAACTTCCCTGGTCCCAGGAGGTGAAAAAAGTTGCAGCAGTAGAGTTGAGTGGTCATTTTTCTAAAGTATAAGGGTAAGTGAAGGTTTGGCCTCCCCATGAACAGGGTGACTAGGTTAAAATGGAACTTGTGAAAATACATAGAGGAACACTCACAGCAGGAGATGGAATATTATTTAGTGACAAGTGTGAAAGGAATAATAATAGTTGGTCCAGTATGCAAGAAGCTTGGAAATCACTATTGTATCCCAAGAAAAAGTAAAACCTGAAAAATTAACAACTTTTCTTAAATCCATAAATGAAGTCACAGGGCAAATTTCTCCCCAAATTTGAACAGACAGGCAATACAGAGGCTCATATCTTACTGGAACCTCTGCAGGAACCAAGGCTCAGTAGGGTAGGAAACCCTGAAAAGAATAATGAGGTAGGTGTTGTGATGTGCACCTGTAATCTCAACACTCTGGGAGGCTGAGGCAGGAGAATTGTAAACTCAAGCTTGGCTTGGGCAATTTAGTGACACACTGAGATGCTCTCTCAAAATAATAAAAATTTCAAAGGGTTGGGGATATAACTCAGTGCAAAGGTCCTGGTTTCAATCTTTGGAGAAGAAAGAAAGAAAGAAAATGAACAAACAAAAGAAAGAAAGAGACAGAGACAGAGACAGAATGATGAGTTTCTGGAGATCCTGTATAGATAACTCTGATAATTGAAAATGCTCAGGAGGTTTAGTCACAGAAGGCCTTGATTTTCACACCCCATCCCTTCTGAACTTGACTTGGTTTTCACAGCAGGTATTGGAGAAAAATCCTCTCATGTTGGAGGTATGTGGGAGAGAGAAAGGAAATATGCCACAACACTGCTTCTTTCTTAACAACGTCTGCTCTTGGGAGAAACTTTTTAACCAGAACCTGACCTGCTGGGCTCCTATTAGAGCCTAACTGATTGGGGATGGGACATATCTGATTCCAGCCAGTGGGGCCATTCTGTTCTGTTCCACCTTGGCAAGTGAGGGTGGAAAACCAAGGAACACCTGCGATGCTCACAGTCCAGAGGCACTGGCTTGTGAAAGGCTGAGCTCTGATCACAGGCAGCAGATGGAATGCTTCATCTCCCACCGCACATCACTACCACATCACTAAAGGATTACTTAGAGCAGTTGCTTCTATTTAACACATCTTTTTGGCAACCAAGGAAAACTTACAAGCACCAGAAAACAGCTTGAAGAGATAGAGCAAGCAATGGAACTGGACTCTCGTATGTCAGGGGTGGACTGGGAATATAGCAAAAATATTGCTAAGATGCTAAGGCCACTAATGAATATAGCAGACAGCACACAAGAACAGATGGGTAATGTATTCAGAAAGATTGCAATTCTAAAGGGAAAAAAAGTACTAAAAATATATATTGTAACAGAAATGAAGACCAGCTTTGATGGACTTACTAAAAGACTGGACCAAGCTAAGGAAAGAATCTCTGAGTTTGAGAATACCTCAGTAGAAATTGAAAAAGGTGAAAAATGTGTTGGGGTGGGTTGAGGGAATAAAAGAATATCCAGTTGCAATGGGACAACTACAAAAGGCATAGTATGCATGTGATGGGAAAGCCAAAAGAGAGAAAAACAAAAGAAATACTTGAAATGATAACAACTGAGAATTTAAAAATTAATGCAGATACCAAGCCACAAATCCAGAAAGCTCAGAGAAAACAGAGCAGAATAAATGCCCAGAACAGAATACCACTACACCTAGATAAATTTTGTTCAAATACCAAAGAATAGTAAATTATCTTGAAAGAGGCCAGGTGGAAAAATCATTTTGCCTATAGAAGAGCAGAGGTAAGAGTTATATCTCACTTCTTGGAAACCATGGAAACAAGAAGAGAGGTAAATGACAGATTAAAATATTAAAAGAACAAAACTCATCAACTTACAAAAATTCTGTACATAGCAAAGTTATCCTTCCAAAATACAGGAAAAATAAAGACATTCTCAGACATGCAAAATTTGAGAGAATATGTTACCAACAGCTCTGCCTCCAAGAAATGTTAAAAGTTCTTCAGAGGAGAAAAACTATAGGCCAGAAATTCTGATCTACATAAAGAAAGGAAGATATCAAAGAAGAAACAGGCAAAAGTGAAATGAAAAGTTTTAAAATTCTTAGTAGATCTAGCAAATAACCATTCAAACTAATAATGGTAGTAATATATTGGACTACAGATGCTTATGTAAGTGAAATGAATGACAGCAATGATACAGGGAGGGGGAAAGAATTAGGATTATTTTGTTGATACAAGCTATTTGCAGTACTCATTGAATGGCATAATGTTATTTAAAAGTGGATTTGGATTAATTGTAAATGTATATTTCAAACTCTAAGTAACCACACAAATGTTTTAGAAAAGCATAACTGTTATGCTAAAAGATTAGAAAAAAGAATCATAAAATGTTCAATTAAAACCATGAAAAGCAGAACAAGAGAGAAAAAACTGTGAACAAAGAACAAGGGAATAAATACAAAACAATAATGAATACTGCAGATATTATTGTAACCATAGTGATAATCACTCTGAATGTCAATGGTCTAAGTGCACCAATTAAAAGAGACTTTGGGCCAGGGATTTAGCTCAGAGGCATAAGTGCCTGCCTGTCAAGAGCAAGGTTGTGAGTTTGATCCCCTCATACCACAATAAATAAATAAATAAATAAATAAATAAATAAATAATTTTAAAAGAAGAGACTATGGGAAAGAATCAAGAAACATGACCCAATGATGTGTTATCTGCAAGAAATCCACTTTAACATCACACTACAATGGCATATACACACCCATGTTTATAGCAGCACAGCGCATAATAGCTAAGTCTTACAAATAGTCCATGTGCCCATCAATGGTTGAATGGAATAACAACGTGGCACAACTCTCCCATGAAGAAAAATAAGCTCGAGTCATTTGTAAAGAAATGGATGCATTCTGAGACTGTAACATTAAGTGAAATAAGTCATATAAGTTTAAATATCACATAATTTCTCTAAAAATATAAACAAAAGGAGTGGGGAGAGAGGCAAGGGAAAGGGGATGGAAATAATTGAGATCTTTCATATACATGTACCAACTCTCCACAATGAATGTAATCATTATATAATGCAAACATGTACTAAAAAATGAAAACCAAAAAAAAGAAATCTACTTTAAATACAAAGTGATACACAGATTAAAAGTAAATGGATAGAGAACTAGATACCATGCTAAAACTAATCAAAAGAAAGAGGAATAAGCATATTAAGTTCCCTAGAGAAGACTTCAGATCAACTAAAGTTATTAGGATCAATGAAGGACATTAAGTAATGATGGAAGGGTCATGTCTCCAAGAAAGATATAACAATACTAAATGTGTGTGTACCAAACTATAGAACCTCAAATAATGAGACAAAAACTGAGAGAACTCAAAAGACAAACAGATGAATCCATCATTGTAGTTGGAGTCTTCAATATATTTCTATCGAGAAAGCAGCATCTCAGGCTGTCTCTTTGGGACCCGAAATTCTTGGACCCATAGAGTGGCCTGGGCTGTTTGGATCGAAAGTCTGCGCAGACCTGCATCTCGGCGGGACTTTTTGGGGCTGGTAGGCCCGCCCTTCATCCGCAAGGAACTGCCTGGAGATCTGCATCTGGGCCAGGTCTGTTTGGGCCCGTGGCCCCGCCCTTCACCCCCAGGAAGTCTCCCAGAAAGCAGCATCTCAGGCTGTCTCTTTGGGACCCAAAACTCTCGGACCCGTAGAGTGGCCTGGGCTGTTTGGATCGAAAGTCTGCGCAGACCTGCATCTCGGCGTGACTCTTTGGGACTGGTAAGCACACCCTTCATCCGCAGGGAACTGCCTGGAGATCTGCATCTGGGCCAGGTCTGTTTGCAACTGGGAACTTTTCAGAAACCAACATTGTGGCCTGACTGTTTGGGACCTGTAGGCCCTTCACTTGCAGGGAACCTCCTGGAGACCTACCTGGGACAAGGCATGGAGGCCTGGCCTGCCTGAGATTCCACAGGCTCCGGGGTGGCCACACCCAGCATTCGCCTTACAACTTAGGGAGCCAGGAGCCCACAGAGGGGAGTTAGGACCCTGTGAGGAAGCCAGGAGCCTGTGGGGGAGCCACTGCCCCTCCAGGAACTGAGGGTGTAACAGGTAATTTGCCACATAAGC
>PVJX010023966.1:0-28632 GCA_004027295.1 Dolichotis patagonum | reverse complement strand
GAAGCCCTTTATAACTTATACTGTCTTATTATGGCTGATCTTATTTGAATCTGGTTTGTTAGATTGCTACTTTGTATTGACTGATTTTATTTAAATCTGTTGTGATGGATAGCATCAAGTCTAAGAGTATAGGCAACTACACTGAAGATGACAAGATTCACTAAGATACCCACTCTGGTTTGATTATTACTTGCTTATGCAGTCTTACAATGTCTCTAATGCTTTGTTTTTATTAATGTTGTTATATACTGCTGAGACACCATGGTAACCATGGTAGATCACCTTATATTGCGGTTTTATGTGACTTTTCTGCCTCATGCTTTTCTAGGAATTGTTTTATCTTACTTTGTTTTGTTTTTCCTGCTAATACAGAAATGATAGATATACATGTAGAGACTCATGCATGTGTAGAGCTTATAAACAGTTTACGAGAACCAACTATATAACACATGTTGAAATAAACAACTACTTTGAAGAAAAAGACACATTACAATACCCAGTGCTGATTCCATAATGTTATGATGTGAAGTCCAGCAAAACTATCACTTTTTGTTCAAAGTGATCTTAGCTTGCTTTGCCTTGTTTAAGTTCAACACACATTAAGGTATGGACAGCTGTTTTGAGGAGAATGAGAGACACTATGACAGCTATTCATGGCTTCCCTAATGTCTGTTCTTGAAGACCTGTAATGCCCTCCTCGTCCTGCTCAGATCAATTCCATACTAGGTTGTTTCATGTGAATTCCCTATATGTGACAATATGGACAACTATTTGGAAGAAAATAAGAGTCAATATGATAGAGAGTGAATATCTCCAATTGTCTAGCTTTGAAATTTATGTCTTACATTGCTTTCTTATGATCCACTTTGCTCTGTTTTGTTGTGTTTAATTTTACCCTATTGATATAATTGCATGTATATTTGAGTGGGTAAGATGGATGACCATATTGTTGTTTTTGTCAGATTGTGGAACAGAACTGTTAACAGTCTCACTGTTTGAATGTCTACTTTACATGTTTTAACTTTGTAACTTGAACAACTATTTCCAAGAAGTCAGTATGTAATTAGTCAAGTAATAATTTCTTAGGTTTTATTGTTGTTGTACTTTTGCTTTTTTCCTTGGAATACTGTATTGTCACTACCCTTTATTCTGTTTTATTTTGTTTTTTCCTCTTTAAATAAAATTATTAAAAAAATTAAAAAATAAAGCTGTCACAGTAATTTAAGCATACATATTTCTGTTTAAATTATTTTTGAATGTCTGAATCACCTAACACATGTTGGTCTTCCAATAACTAATCTGTCAATAAACAAAAGATTGAGACCTTCATTGAGATGGTAGGTACTCAATTACAGTTTAACATAGAGAAGTTTGAAACACACCATACCAATTTAATCTAACAGTTCAAGTGAAGCACCTAAAACAGATTCTATTTGTAGTAGTTACAGTCTATAAAATTCCATGAACAATTAATTGGCAAATATATGGGTAGGTTGCCACAAGCCTTTGGTCACATTTTTAACCAATCAACACATAACTTTATTATATGTCTTTGTGTTTAAGATACCTTATTTAATATATATTGATTGATTGATTAATGCTGAACTGGCAGCCAAGGCTTATGTCTAAATGAAGCCTACTTAACACATATATTTTCTCTGTAAGGCATATCACCGATTTCTTGTTCTTGGGAACACAAGGCAACCCTACATCAGCTTAGCACTATGACTGCGAGCCATTTTAAACAGCAAAATCATCAACAAAAAGCAAGAAAATAAAAATATACCATGCAACAGGCCATTAAAAAATGGCATTACAGTATGAGAGGTAAAACATGATGATGAATTCAAACTTTGGTCACTTAGTTTAAGCACATGTAGATGAATGACCATGAAAGTACCCTAATACTGATTTGGGGGTTACAAAAAAGTTAAATAAGCAAGTTCATAAATATGGAATCTGCAAATACAATGAGGATGGGATTTTCTGAGACAAATTTCATGTAAGATTTTGATTTGTGCACAAAACATCAGAAGTAGTCTATAAGAGGATGATAGGTAAGGGGGAAAAAAGCCCATAAAAATCAGAATGAAAAATGAAGGCTCAAAATTCTGCATCAACTATATCCATTCATATTTTAAAATATGTTATCAGCTACATGATTGTTCCAACCCATCAGCGCTCTCCATATCCACAAGCTTTGCCCATGACATTGCAGCTCCCTCCACCAGGGATCAAGAGAAACTTCTGCACTCTATGATGCTGGCCATGGCCACGGGGTTTGATTTAGCTGATGCAATGTTAATGAACATGATATAAGCAAAGGCTTAAAATGTACGTCAGGGATTGGAGTTTCCTTTTCTTTGTACCATCTCTATGGGAAAATCATGCCTTCAAGTAGTCTACTGCTCTAAGAAGGAACAGAGAGACATGCAAGAGACCTAGACTTACCCCGTCTACAGCCTAGAGCCAAGCTTAGCCAAGAACAGCCAACCCACAAACATATTAGCAATGATAAATAACTGTTGCTTTACAGCCTAAATTTTTAGCACTAGTGTGGCTACAGTTAACTGATATTTCATACACTAATACATTAATTTTAAAATGTCATTATTCTATTTAACATTTTTTATACAAAAAAGTTGATGAGACTCTCTTTCACTCTTGTCCGAAGCTGTAGAACATAGCAGTTGTGCATACTGTTTTCGAAGCTGGTTGTATCAGTATCTCCCATCCCAGGTGAACTTCTACAGTTTGACCTTTCATTCACCCATCAAATGGTGTAATCTATCTCTCATTCCCCTAAACTGGGGTGGGCCCTATCATGCTGTGTAAGAACTGAAGCCAGACACTAAGAAATCCATAGTTTACATGTTTGTTCTTCATGGAACCCAGAAATCCAGCAAGAAGTCAAACTCTTTGAAGACCACGACACTATGAGAAGCCCTAAATAAGTGGAAAGAGATGGTGAAATCAAGACTGAGAACATGAGCAAAGAAAGAGAATTTGAATGCAAAAGAAGGACAGTTTGAGGGTAGGGTAGAGGCAAAGAGCAAGAGACACTATGGGATATGCCTCCTTTGTAACCATTTGGGTGAGGCCCTTTTGGACCTTATAGCCATCCTACTGACTCACTTGTCATAAATTCTCCTGCCCTACTTGACATTATAAGAGGCCAAAGAATCTACCCATCAACCTATATAATTGTAAGAAACAATAAATTGTTATTGTTTTCAGATACCTTTAGAATGAATCATTACATAACTCAAACTGTAACTAAATGTTCTTCTAAAGCTTACCTTGGTGTTGGCCATGTCTACAATATACTGGTCCCCCTTTATACATTCCATAACTTCAAAACCATCTCGGTCAATCACCTTGGCCTGTGAGCTTCCAGATACAACAAGAATCATGTCTCCAGTGTTACTGTACTGTAATGACTTGATCTGATGGCTATGAAAAAGAAAAAGAAAATAATCTAGTGAGACACTAAGCATACTGTTTACAGTAAGCCCTTGCCTTACAAATGAGTGAGTTCCATTCCAGGAGAACACACATAAATCATTTCATTAGGAAGCATGAAAAAATAAGTCTACATGCTTGATATAAATATACAATGCAAAGCATAAAAAAGTCAAACCCACACATAAATACTGTAAATAAACTATATCTACTTTTAGAGTTACCTTAAAATGGTAGCACAGTACAGCACCACAATTAGCATACAGAGGACTGCATAGAGTGAACTGACAAGACGAGTTACTAACTGGAGGAAGCAGGGTAGATGAAAGACTGAGCTGAAGGATCATCACCAATAGGAGATGGAGGGAAAGATTGAATCTGGCCCACACCTGATGGTCATGGGTTTTTGATGAATTCAATTCTGTCTACACTCTTGAAAAAACAAGCTAGTGTGAGTAGTAGTTCTTTTTTTCTCACCATAGATGATTCTAACACTGGATGGCCTTTGAAGGGATGCTGCAATCTTTGTGTATCATTCTACACTGAGGTCCTGTGCTTCAAAAACTAACAGTGCCTCTTCAAGTCAAGAACATTCCTTTGTGATTTCCTGTGTTTTGAATCTCTCTAATTCTTCAGTTCCACCTTCTTGGCTCTCTTAGTCTTCTCATTCATCTCTCTAATTCCACCAGGTCCTCATTAAAAAGCTCCTTGTGCTGCACAGCAAGGAGTTTAATGAAGTCACTCTTTTGCAGATTCAGCTCATTTTTTGCTAAGGGTCACTAAGTTGTTGAAGAACTCTTTGGATTCCCTACCCATCGTCTAAAGGGTATGAACTTCATGAACAAACTGTGGGCAAAGATTCTTTCAAACCCCATTTTTGGTGACAGTCAAAACCTCACACCACAGGCCGGGAATTTAGCTCAGTGGTTTACGTGCCTACCTGGCAAGCGCAAGGTCGTGAGTTCAATCCCCGGTACCAAAAAAAAAAAAAAAAAAAAAAAAAACCTCACACCAAAGTTGGTATTTTTTATGGCTTTATACATGTTATAATCCTTGCAAATTTGTTGCAAGGTTGTTCCTACTTCTTCAACTGTCTTTACTACCTGACAAAAAATGTGATGTAAACACTATTTCTTGAAAGTCATAGTAACTCCTTAGTCCATACATTGGATAAGTGCCATAATATTCAGTGACAGATGTACTACTCTGACATTGGGACAAAAGTCCTCCATGAACTAGGGGTGACCTGGTTCACTGTAGAGCAGCAAAAGAATGTTGAACGGGATATCTTTCTCCAAACAATATTTATGCATCTCTGGGGTAAAGTGGTGGAAAAACCAGTTTTAGAAAACGGCCTTCACGGGGATGTAGCTCAGCAGTGCAGCACCTGCCTGGCAAACGCGAGGCCCTGAGTTCGGTTCCCAGTACCAAAAAAGAAAATAGTAAAAAAAAAAAAAAAACAAGACCTTAAAACAAAAACAAAAAAGAAAACGGCCTTCATAAAATCCAGGGTTTTGGAATTGCTCTTCCATGCAATAGTAGAAAGCACTTTGCTGTGTTTTTGAGGGCTCTTGGGTTCTCTGAATGGTAAACTACAAGAGGCTTTGGTTTCATATCTCCAGAAACACTGCCAACTAACAACTGAGTGAATCTGTCCATTGCTGCTTTGAAGCCTAGCATCAGCTTTTCCTCTTCACAGATGGCACTTTGTTTTAGTATCCTGTTTCAGTACAGTCCTGTCTCACTGACATTAAAACTAGCACCTTCATCAATAATTTCTCCAAGTGTTGCTGGAAACTTTGGGGTAGCTATGGTATCTACAATCACAACCTCGCCACTTACAGTGGTATCTCAGTTTATGAATTTAATTTGTTTTACAATTTGGGGGAAGACAGCTACATTTGTGTCTGTATGGGGAAAATAGCAATGGTTGTGTTTGTCATCTGACGCAAAGTTTAAAAAGAAGCAAAATTTTGCTGAATGTTTTTGTTTGCAAATTGAATTGTTTGCAGATAGACGTATTTATGAACTGAGGTATAGTGCTTTTACATGGTGAAGGTTGGCTCTAGCTTTGAATCTGTTAAATTGTCCATGGCTGGCAGTAAAAGATGCACCTTCAACACCCTATGTTGTCTTGAAGTCTTCACACAGGATTTTAGCTTTATCTTGAATAAGCATTAAGCCAACTTGGACTCAATGATGATGCTGATCCTGCATTCACACACTGAGAAGTTTCTCCAGCTCTCTATCACTGTACCACAGTTTTTGGATGTTATTGTTGGCATCACTGGCACAGCAAACATTACATATTCCATGGTCTTGTCCTTCTTCTTTAGAATTGTGCCAATGGTTGAACAATTCATGTTACAAGAACGGGTAAAGTCTACCACCTTTTCACTTCTGTCCAAACTGCACTATTTCTTTAGGTCAGTAGGCCTGGAAACAGTCTGATATGGGTGTTCTTTTAAAGCTTTGAAGATTATAAAAAATACTTTAATATATCTTCAACAATGATCATGTGATATAAAGATATCTGAAATTAACAGGTAAAGCTGTGACTCTGTTGCCTACATGTTTGTTGTTGTTGCCTACTTTTATAATTAAGATACTAAATTTCAGTTATACAGGGCTGGGAATTTAGCTCAGCAGCACAAGTGCCTGCCTGGCAAGTGTAAGGTCATGAATTCAATACTTGATACAAAAAAAAAAGTAAGTTTTAAATTTTAGTTATACATTAATAAAAAGAAAGATGTTTTAGGGTCAAAGATATACCTTAGCAGTACAGCACCTGCCTGACAAGTGCAAAGTCCTGAGTTTGATTCTTGGTACCAAAGGAAAAAAAAATGTTTTACCTGATTTCACAGAATTTGGGAGACCCAGATGTTGACATCGTGAGCCATGGAATTTAAAATAGCTCTCAGCTAAAAGTTAAATGATAATGTTTAGATAACTTACACCTAGTACTTGTAATTATTAAAATGTAAACATTTTGAAAGGGGAAATAAATGATATTTAGAACTAATAAATAGGAGTTTAATAACAAAGAATTAGAAGTTTGGACAAAATTTCTAAACAGAAATATAGCAAGAAAAAATTTGAAAAATCCAAAAACTAAATAATTCACAAATGAAATATGGCAAAAATTGGCTGCATGTTGGAATTAAAGGGCAGACGAAAAGAGAAGCAGTACTTGAAGAGTCAACTTCAAATAACGAGGACAGATACTACAGTATCCAGAGATTCAAAAAGTACTACAAACCCAAACAGGAGACCAGAAAACTAGCCCTTCACGCACTGCAGGAAAATTGCTGAAAATCCAGAAAATAAAACATCAAAAACACATCAAAAAAAAAAATGATTTTTCAACAGAAGAAATAGCCAGAAGACAAGGCAATAATAGCTGCAATGGGGCCAGGGATACAGCTCGGCAGCACAAGGGCCTGCCTGGCAAGTACAAGGTCATGAGTTCAATCCCCAGTACCCCTACACACAAACAACAACAACAATAATAATAATAATAGCTCCAAGATTCTGAATAAAAATATTGCAGGTCTAAAATTATATAATCACATAAACTAAAGATTAAGTAAAGGATGTTTTCAAGAAAAATTAAAAGTAGCTAAGAATAGGGGACACAAGTCTGTAATCCTAGCACTAGGGAGACTGAAGCACAAAAATCATTGAGAGTTTAAGAAAAGCCTAAACTACACAGCAAGACTCTGTTTAAAAAAAAAAAAAAAGTAGAACTAATAGAATTTATCAGCAGCCAATTTGCTTTAAAGGAAACATTATAGACAGTTCTTCATGTAGAAGCAAAAGCACAGCTGGGCATAGTGGCACATGCCTGTAATCCTAGCTCTCAGAGGGTTAAGGCAGGAGGACTGCCTGAGTCTGAGGCCAGCCCGGGCTACATAGTGAGTTCAAGGCCAGTCTGAACTATACTGCAAGACCCTGTCTCAAAAAGAAAGGAAAAAGAAAGAAAGAAAGAAAGAAAGAAAGAAAGAAAAGCACAAAGTAGTATATGAAGATTATCAGAAACAGAGAATACATAAAGTACAATGACGAATGACTACAAAGACAATAATAATGTCTGATGGGTTTAATATGTATATGTAAATGCATACCCCAACACAAAAATGAAAATCTGAAAGCAAATGCAAAAAGGTAAATGTAATTAGATGTAATAAATATTTCAAAAGCTTTGCATTGGCTGAAAAGTGGCAAAGGCTAAGTTGTATTAGCATTTGATGAGTCTACTATAAGAATACAGCTTGTAATCTTTAGGTTAACCACTAAAAGAATGCTAAAAGATGTAAACTAACAAATTAATCAAAAGCACAAAACATAGTATTAAAAATCGGTGCAACAATAGGAAAGTACAGTACAGCAAAAATAAAAGATTAGGCAAACAAAACAATGAATAAGGTGGACATCTTACACTCAAGTTTATTAGCATTTACATTAAGTATAATTAATTTAAACACTAATTAAAAGACAAAGTTTGTCAAATGAACAGAAAATTTCTGTTTAAAAAAGACATTTCTCTATAAAGTATAAAAGAAATTAAAACATACACTTTACAAATATTAAAGCTAGTATAGCTTGTATATTAGGCAGAATAGACTTTAAAGTGAGGAACACTACTGGTGAAATGAATGACAAGGTAATCTACCAGGAAGATAATAATCTTTAATAATTGTAAATGTATTTGACAAACAATTGTAAGTGTATTTGACCCAAGCATACTGTTCTTCAATGACCCAATCAACTTGCAGTCTCTTAATCGAGTCAGATTGACAATATTAACTGCCCCATACACAAATAAAATGTTCAAGTCAAAGAGACTGACAATAGCAAATGTTATATAGAACATAGAGCAATTAGAACCTTCTACAGAAACTATAACATCTTCCTTACATACTATTAGACATAAGAAAGGGGACCAGGGAAAAGGAAAGGTAAAATGTGTGCTGTAACCTAGCAATCCTACTCCCGAGTACGTACAAAGAAAAATGCAAACATGTGCTTGCAAATACAACTACAAGAGTATTTACAGAACAAGTATTCATAGTAGCCCAAAATGGAAACAATTCAAATGCATAAAGGCAGAAAATAAGTAAGTAGATGCATCTTCATACAATAGAACAATGTATTACAATTGAAATGAGTAAATTTCTGTTATATACAACAGGAATAAAACTTAAAAATATAATCTAGTAAAAGAAGTCAGATAAAAATGTGTGTTGGATTTATTCACTTTCAAATACAGGTAAAAGTAATCTGCAGAGTCAGGATGAGGAGGACAGTGGTAATATGTAGAAAATAAACTAACTCTTTGATCTGGATAGTGAATACTGGGTTATATTCATTTTATGTTTAGTCTTCTAGGTATATCCTTAGGATCAATGTATTTTCTAAATGCCATGCTTTAACTTAACTACTATGAAAATGAAAGACATGTGAGGTGATTTTACATTAGCACCCCTGAAAGCCCCACCAAAAAAGGATAAATGAGGGGTCAGGGACATAACTCAGCGGCACAAGTGCCTTGTTGGCAAGTGCAAGGTTGTGAGGTTGAACTCTGGTACCAAAAAAAAAAAAAAAAAAAAAAAAAAAAAAAAAAAAAAAAAAAAAAAAAAAAAAAAAAAAAAAAAAACCATAAATGAGGACACTATCATATTTCATTGTACAATTCAATCTTTAAATGCTAGTAGGTTCTCAGATTGAACTAAGAAAGCAAAATACATATTTCTTATAGTTTTATATATTGGCATTTAAGTTACTATAATTTAGTTACAGAATGCAAAAAAACCTTCCATTTACCCATAACTAGACAAATGCAATGTGTATAAATTGATCAGAGATTATTTTATACTACATGCTAAATTTTTATTCATTAAAAAATAATTTAACCATAAATGTATAAGCAGAAAAGTATTCATTACAAGTACAGGAAACATAAATATTATCAAATACTGGGAAGCACAAAAAGGCTCAGAAACAGCTACTTGCCAAGCAACAAATAGCAGAAAAAAGTAGTTTACTTAGAAAGTATTTATTTACCTAGAGCTTTGTTTAAAGGTCAAATGAAGTCATAGGGAACACTTGGAAGAGATATTCAAGCTATGCCTCAAAAAGAAGTCTTCTTTATTCCGTAGCTTTAGTAATATGACAACTGCTCTGATGACCCAAGGAGAAACTCCAGTAACTACCCTTTAGCATCTGTTGCTCTCAACTCTGCTTTGCCATTACATGACTCAACTATTCTGTCTCTGCTTACATTACTTCCAGTTAATTTTCCTCTACTCGCACTGTTTATTTAAGCTTTCTGATGCCTTGTGGCTTCCATTCCATGAGAGTTACTCATGCTGTCTTTTCTCTTTGCTCCCACTGTTGTCTGCTTCTTTACCAATGTATTGCACATTCAAAACACACTCAGTCATTAGGTAATACGGGAAACCAGAGTTAGGAAAGGCACAGCATCAGGCTTTTTCATACTTGGAGGCTAGTATGTTGAGAGAGTGCTTTGGGGATACAGGATATTGCCACCAAAGTTATATCTATAAGGTGTAAATGAAACATAAATGAATTTCATGCTTCATGTTGGTGCTACCCTTAAGATACCTAGTAGGTATGTATATACAAATATTCCAAAAGGATACACACCCTTAGTTATCTTTATGTGACAGAAATATTAATAATTTGAAATAAAAATATGTATGGGGAAAAGTTTTTTTAGGGAAAATAACATATATGATTCTAGCCAAAATAAATAAAATTCTCACAAAACTTGAAATTATTGTAATATAAAAGAATCTACCCTCCTAGACCAAAAAAAAAAAAAGCTATCACATCGACTGTAAGATTCTGTCAATGTTTGTTGCCCACCGAATGTATATGTCTGCCTGAATTCTTGTGTGAAGTCCTAACCCTAATGTGATATAGCATTAGGAGGTGAAAATTTTATCAAATAATTAGGTATGGATGAGGTTAAGAGTTTGGACTCTATAGGATGAGATCAATTGCTTTACAAACAGTGGAAAAGAACATAGAACTTTTATCTCCCTATCTCCTGAAGCTAGTGCAAAAAGAGGTCCTCTGCAAATAAGAAAATAGGCACTAACAAAGAAATAAATGTGGGACCTTCAACTTTCAGCCTCCAGAAGTGTGAGAGATATGGAGCACAGGCAGAGCAGACTAAACAAAACTTTCAAGAGCCTTAAGATGTTCAAGAACAGTAAATGAACACTGGCTTCAATTCAGAGTCACCAAATGCATTAACATGTAGCAAGAGACTAAGGCTTTTCTTAAAAGTGTTAAAACACTGACTTCTCCTCTCTAGCTATGAATCCTAGATGATAGCTTCATTGAATAGAAGTGGATATCCTCCTCTTGTTCCTGATTTTAGAGTGAAGCTTTCCGTTTTGTCCATTTAGTACGTTAACCGTTGGTTTGTCACAGATGGCTTTTAGCTGATTGAGATAAAGACCATCTTTCCAATTTTATGTAGCATTTTTTTAATCATGAATGGGTATTGAACTTTTACAGATGCTTTTTCTACATCTACTGAAATGATGTGATTTTTATCTTTGGCTCAGTTGTTATACTGTATTATGTTTACTGATTTGCATATGTTGAAACATCCTGCATCTCTGGATGAATTCTACTTGGTCCTAGTATATAATCTTGATGATTTGCTACATTCTGTTAGCCAGTACTTTACTGAGAATTTTTGTATCTTGTCCATTAGAGATATTCTTTTTACTCTTTTTTTAAAGTTCTTTTTTGGTTGGATCTTTCTCTGGTTTTGGTATGAGAGTAATACTTCATGCCAGGAATGAGTTTGTAAGTATTACGTTCCTTTCAAATTCATTAAAGTGTTTGAGGAGTAGTGGCACTAGGTCTTCTCTAAATTTATTGTAGAATTCGGTCTTCTCTAAATTTATTGTAGAATTCAGCACTGAATTTGTCAGGACCTGGGTTTTTCTTTGTTGGGAGGGTTCTAATTACATCTTCAATTTCATTTATTGATATTGGTATATTTTGATGTCTCATATATTCTTCAATCAGCTTTCGCAATTTGTATGTATCTAGGAATCTGCCTGTTTCTTTTGTGTTTTCCCCTTAGAATAAAGATTCTGAAAGTAAATATAGATGTTCTTTTGGATTTCTGCAGGATCCACTGTGATTCACCCTTTTGATTCCTAATTTCATGGATTTGAGTCTTTTTTTTAACTTTTGAGAGGATTTACTACTGAAAAATCAATATAGTAATAAAACAGAATGAGGTAAACCTTTGATTAATAAAAAAACAAGAAAAGTGAAAAAGGGGAAACAAATAGAGTAAAAAGAAACAAAATGCAATGTAAAGGCCTTAAATCTAACATCAGCACTTAATTAACCCAAAAGAACAGAAACTCAAATAATAAGAAAAACATGATTAGACTAATAAAAAGTTGACCAATTCCATTTTTTATAAGTGATTGCTTAAATATGAGGACACATATATTTTTTTAAAAAAATTGTATAACATTTAAAAAACAATGGAAAAAGAAAGCTTGGCTATATTAATGTCAGAAATACTTTATTTTAAGATAGTGAACCTTACTAGCAACAATGACATGTCACACTAAAAAAAGTTTCATTTCCTGATATTGCAACCCTAAGTGAATATATACTGTATGTATGCATCTAATAACTTTTTTTGTTTTTTTTTTTGGGGATTTGAGTGTTTTCCTTCTTTTGATAAGGTTGGCTAATGGTTTGTCAACTGCTTTCATCAGGTCTCAAGTTGTAGTACATTCTATTCACATAATCATTCAACTGTAGAAACTAATTTCTTCTTTAATGTCATCTGTGACTGGTTGTTCAGTATGGGTATTAATTTCCATGTGTTTATCTAATTTTCATGGTTTCTTTTGCTATTTATTTCCAATTTCACTGCACTATGGTTTGATAATATACATGGGATAACTTCAATTCCTTTGGATTTACTTCAGCACATTATATGAGCTAATATGTTGTCTATTTTGGAAAATGACCTGTTTGCAGCTGACAAAGATGTGTATTCTGATGTTGTGACATGCAACATTCTGTAGATATCCACAAAGTCCATTTATTCACAGATTTGGTTAAGTTCTGATATTTCTTTGTTGATTCCTTACCCAGTAGATAAACTATTTATAACAGTGATTTATTGAGGTCCCCAATTACAGTTCTATTAGTGCTTATTTGATTTTTCATGCCCATTAATACTTGTTTTGTGGAGCACCATCTGGACAACTCTCCTTGAAAGAAAAGCAATTATCTCCCTTTTGGCTAGCCCTGGCACCATTTCCGTGTATTGATATGCACATAGAGGTGACAAGGACTTTTCCTTATCCCTTCAGTTGGCTTTGAGCAATGAAAATCAGTCTAGCCAAGTGCTCATGTGTAGTCTTTGAAGTAAAGTGACAGGTCAGTGTTGTCCCACCCTGTAGCCCCAGCAAACATGTAAACAGGGTGGGAGGGAGAGCCATGCTCCACGCTGTCCACTGGGAACCAGCCTCAGGATAAGAGGCTATGACTTTCTAGGGCATAAAAGATTATACATCAGAGCAGAAGCACAGACTCCAAAACATTAGATATTACTTCTAATTGTGTTATGTAGATTACTCTTGATACTACCTCAAATTGTGTTCTGTAGGTTACTCTGTCGGCATGTCCTTCTCTCCACATATTGCAGAGGTGATTTCAGGCCTCCTACCTATCCCACCCTCACATACTTCCCATCATTCTCACAGTCACTCATCCTTGAGCCACTCCTCTCTTCATGAATTAATAATATCTGAGTTCAGCCCTGGGTTGAGGTCTTTGTTCTGGCTGCCATCATCCTAGCTGGACTTGGGGCCTCCTTGGCTCCTCAAAACTATAAATATGTGTTAGTGTCTTTATTTTTGACATGAGTTGTACTTGAAGTGTTAGACTGGAATTAACTCACTAGAAGTCCAATAAATTTTCCATGGGATTAAAAATATAAACTTTCCAGATCAAGACAAGGACTGGGAAAGGCTCTTAACACTGTATTAAATATTTGGGCACATCAGTATATGGGGCATATATATTTATGATTGTTATTCCTTCTTCTTGGAGTTCTCCTTTAAGAATTATGCAGTGATTTTCTTTGTCTCTTTTGATCAGTCTTGGCTTGAAGTTCAGTTTGTATATAGCTATCTCTGCTTTCTTCCAGGTTTTAGTTAAATGTATTTGTTATATGCAGGATATGGTTGTTTATTGCTTCTTGATCCATTCGGACAGTCTGTTTCTTATGATTGGTAAATTGAGACCATTTACACTGATGGGTATAACTGATATGTATTGGCTTATCTTTGTCATTTTATTTGCCTTTTATTGGTTCCCCCGTCTTTCCCGTTTAATTGTAAATTTCCCTGCTTGTCTTCCTTGATGGATTTTTTTCTGTTGATGTTCTTGGGATTGTTGTCTTCTTTATGTCTTTGTAAAATATTCTCCAGAACATTTTGGAAAGCTGATTTGGTGGTCATACTTTCTTCAGTTGTTCTTTGTCATTGAAAGGTCTTATTTCTCTATTACTTTTGAAGGATAGTCTTGCAGGGTATGTCAATCTGGGATTGGTTGTTTTCTTTCAACACTAACAATGTTGCAATGCACACTAAGTTCTCCTTGACCAGATTGTTTGTGTTGAGAAGTGTGCTGCAGTTCTGATGCGTTTTGTTTTATAGGTGATTTCTTTCTCCAATATCTTTTACTATTTCATTCTCGTGCTGAACTCTGGAATCTTGATTACTATTTGCCTTGATACAGATTTATTTGGGTCATGAAAATTTGGGGTCCTATTATACCTCACTTATCTGTATGGTAAATTATTTTTCCATGTTTGGGGGCTTTTCTGCCATCATTACTGTAAAGTTTTTTTTATGTGGTTTGCACTCTCTCCTACTTTATCATTGACTTTGATCAGTCATAATTTGTTCTTTCCGTCATTTTTTAGCTGTTAGATTGATCTTTCATGGTCCCTTGCTATTTTCTACTATGCAGTTCTTAAAGTTCAAGAGCCAACCTCTGCTATCTTCAAACTTTTGAACAGGTCTCTCCTCTGAATTATACTTTGGATTAAGGGAATGCTATGGCAGCTTGGCTTTGCATCCAGACCACTAAAACTTTATCCATATCAACAATAAGGCTGTTGCGCTTTCTTATCATTTATGTGTTCACTGGAGTAGCACTTTAAATTTCCTTCAAGAATTTTTCCTTTGTGTTCACAACTTGACCTACTGTTTTGCATAAGACATCTAGCTTTCAGACTTTTGGATTTTGCTATGGCTTAATCAATTTTAGCCACTTTAGCTTTTGATTTAAAGTGGAAGATTTATAACTCTTCCTTTCACTTACTTCAAGACTTAGAGGACAATTTCAAATCTTGTGCTTCAAGGGATAGAAAGCAGCCAGGAGAGAGAAACAGAGACCAGTGTGCTGATTACTTTTATCTCACTGCTGAGACAAAATACTTGACAGCCAAAATTAAGGAAGGAAAGGTTTAGCTCTCACTTTGTGGAGCTTTCAATCCACAATCAGTTGCTTCTTGTGATTCTCTGAAGCCATCTTTCCTAGTCTTTGGTTCCTTATCAGCAATCAAGATCTCTGCTGTGTCTTTGCAGCCCACAGCTTTATTGGGGCTTCCATTCTCACCAAACTCACATCATTTTAAATAATTCTGCTGGGCTCTTTGCTCTTGATTCTCAACATAAATCTGGCTAAAAGCCCCCAACAATAGCCATGCCACCGCCTCAACATTCAACTGCCTTGAAATTTTTTCTGCCAGTGTAATTAGTCTGCCACCCTTAATCTTACTCTCATGTAAAGTCAATGGGCACACACTTTTTGCCAAGCCATAACACACATATTCTGGAGTCCAACAATCAATGCAGTCCTTCCTCCCAGCAGAAACCTCAAGCCTGGATTTTATTGGCAGGCCAGAATCTCTCATACAGAACAGCCTAAGGCATTCCAGCCCTACTCTTTGAGGCAATGTCTCTGAACCTTTGTAAACTCTCCTCACAGCTATTCTCAAAGGCTCTTTAACCATACAGTCAGGAATAGTCACAGCAACAACCTCATTCTTGGTACCAAATTCTCTGTTGCTTACTTTTCTCTTATTGCTGAGACAAAATACCTGACATCAAAATTAAGGAAAGAAAGATGTATTTAGCTCACAGTTTTTGGAGGTTCAGTTCATCATCAGCTGGCTCAAAGGCAGGGTAGCATGGCAGAGGAGCAACAGTTCATGCAGCATAAGATAGCAAAAGGGAAGAAAGCAAGAGAAGACTCCTTCTGTTGCTTATACTGTATGTAGGCTATCCACCCCAGGGTGGGTATAGCACTCACACCCAAAATCTTAGCAAAATGTGACAAAACACAAGTAAGAACATTATATTGGAGAAATGGCGCAAATAGCCTTAACACAAGATAGCAACAAACCTTCAACATGCAAAAAAAAAAGCATTATCTAAGAAGTACAATAAAGCACAAGTCCAATTGTATAAATCAGCTTTTCATCTCTGTGACACAATACTGGACATCCACAACTTAAAGGAGGAAATGTTTTAATTGCATCATAATTTCAGAGTTTTAGTCCATGGTTAGCTAACTCAAAAGCAGAAACAGCATGGCAGAATTATGTGATGCAACAAAATTTTTCTCCTCATGGCAGTAAGGAGTGCCAGAAAGGAAGCTGCCAGTGACAAGATGCAACTCTAAGGTCACACCTCCATTACCACTGAGACACATCCAGAAGTGTAGTTTACTAATCTCAAAGGTAGTACCCAAACCAATCAAGTTGACAAATAAGTTTAACTATCAAGCAATGTAAAGTCCCTGGCCTCAAGTAGTTTGTTACAGTGATAGATAACAAAGTAATACAGCAACTGAGGGGCTTCACTTTTTATTTTAATTAAATTTACATAACAACTTGTGGCCAGTGGCTAGTATATAAAACACTTCATCTATAGACAAGATAAAATAAAAGCAGTCTCAATCTTGAAATAAAAAGATTTTTATTCTCTCATAATAGATGTCAAAAATTAGATTCTAGGAAATCATTCTCAAAAAATAAAACCTAAAGAAATCTATACTGAAAATGTCTACAACCTAGGGAGGGACATGGTGGTACACACCTCTAATATCAACACTTGGAAAGCTGAGGCACAAAGTTTGTCACAAGTTCAAGGCCAGCCAGGACTATATAGTAAGTTCAAGGCCAGCCTAAAAAATATAGCAAAAAAAAAAAAAAGAGTTTATACCCTAAATATGACCTTCAGTCATAAATACAGAAATGAATACTGAAGTTCAAGAAAAAATTTCTTTTCCATAATGTTCCAATTCTAACAGAGAATAAATCAAATAATCAAAGCCCAAAGTATAACATTTCTCTATCAAAACTAAAGTCAAACATTTTTAAAGCTGTCTTCATAGTTTCTGTTACAAAATCAATTCAATTCCTGGGTTTACACTAACAGATTAATCTCAAAACAAAAGAAGCATGATTTTAATAAAATTTTAGGCTACTTTTCTACATTCTAAGTTTATAACTCCAAAGCTGATAAGTAGATAATTTTTTAAAATATTAACTTGTGACAATGTTCTCTTGTAGAAACAGAACATATAGGAAAATTAGAGTTCTTGTCTATCTAGACCTCAACAAAGTTATTCTTTCTGCTCAATTTCTAAATTGAAATCAGATATTTATCAATAAAACTGTTTTTCTGCCACCCACTAGCTAGAAACTGCAGCTCCAAATTTATTCTGACCGTTTCTCCCAAAACATTGAAATTGCAACTGTTTTTAACACACTCCTCGTAAAATCATTCCTAATCTATTGATTCAGATGGCAGAGACTACTCAAAGATCTTGGAGGCTCTGAGATTAAAATGTGTGACAATGTGAGGCATTTCACCACAGCAACCAAGGTCAGCATATCAAGCCACATGAGGAAGTGAAGCTCCAGGCCAGATACCCACAAGAAGGCTAAAACAGCAAAGGTACTGTTCAGTATCTTCAAACTTGAAAAGAACCTCTATTCTTATGACAGCATTTCTAAAATCATGAAAACAATTAAGGTCCTCAGCAAAATTCTGACCAGGATCACTATATACCTTTTTTTTTTTTTTTTTTGGCGACAGGGTCTCACTATGTAGTTCTGGTTGGCCTTGAACTCACTATGTAGCCCAGGCTGGCCTCAAACTCATAATAGCAATCCTCTTGCCTCAGCCTCCTGAGTGCTAGAATTATGGGTATGTACCACCATGCAAGGCCAGGATTACAAATTTAGAAGTACTTCCTTATAAGATACCATAAAATTACATGTTTGACTCTGCCAGATATCCATTTGGTCATATGTCTCCCAGTTCCAAATTCACCCTTCACTGCCTGCTCTGAAAAAATCGATTTTGGTTCCTTGAATTTTTTTTAAACTATCTAACATGTCCTTCCTTCACTGTCCCTTGAAGGTGCTAAAAAGATTCTGTATGATGAAGTGGCTTTCCTTCCAAAGTGTAGTGTGCTCCTCTTGGCAGGCTTCTTTCTATACTGCATACAGCTTTCTCAGTATTCAGCTCCAGGAGTACGTTCAGTTTTCTTCAGTGTCAGGCTCCTGAAGTATGTAGTAATCAGCAGTACTAGCAGCTTCCCCAGCACCTCCTTCAGGCAATGTTACAGCACAGTGACTCTGGTGGGACAGACTGCAGGCAAGTTTTGGCATCTCAGTACCACTGCCACTTCTCTTCATTCAGGCAGCCACAGCCATGTCCTCTCATAAAAATCACAGTCTCGTCCTTGAATACTGTATCTCATCTCTGGAGGTATAGGATACTTCTTTTATCTGCTATGTCTATATTCCTAAGCGTTCTCTTTACTTTTTTAGCAGACGATCCCTCAATGTTCCAAATTCCTGTCACAGTTACTAATTTTTCATATTAAACTTTTTCTATTTAAATTACATGTGATTTCTCTATCTTCATCAAACCCTGACTGGCAGATCAAATTTCAGGCAATCAATCAGGAACTGGAAAGATTATAGCCTGTTTATCCCAACTTTGTTTTGTACATATAAACAGCTCTGATAATTAGAAAGTTCATGCTGCCTAAATAAGATCTTTAAGGATAGAACAAAGTAGTACACAAGATACATCTTTATTAATAGGACTCTCATTTGGAAAAATGTTAATATTCTTTACAATTCATAAGAGATTAAATACTAAAAGTCATCACTATCTTTTCTACTCATTTCTATTTTCAAGAGAAATGAAAATGTAAAAACCAAAATTTAAGAAGAGGGAATAGAAGCAGTAAATAGCCCAACTTCTCTAGCTACTGCTCTACCCAATTACTCGATTTATATTTGGAAGCAAACCTAAAATCTCAGCAAACTACTATTCACTTTGCTTTTTGGCCATATAAGAAAATTTTTAACATTTTTCCTATCTCTCATTTTTCATGTGCTCTCTGCAGTCCACTTCACCAATACTGAAAGCTTACCATTCCTGTATCCCCTTTGCTCTTAATTCTGCTAGCCACAAAGTTAAAAGGACCGGATTAAGATTCATTAGACACAGTACTAAGAAGAATTAAAGGGCTTGTTCAAGGGGTATAACATCTGCTCCTCAAATTCCTGCCTAAACAACTAAGATTCCGATCAAAGAGAAGAGAGGGAAAGCCAATCTGAGAGTAAACTGGAGTCATGAGGAAGTGAATGTTCTCTCAGAGAGTAACCCTGACACCAGAGGAAGGCTTAGTAACATTGCACAATTATTTCTGTGAAGTTATTCATGGGGCAAGTGGGAGTATATGAGTGGAAGTAGAGGGGAGAAGGAAGGTGAAGATTGAGGATCCTTTTAAGCAGTATTTGCCTGGCTAGCAAAACAAGCTGAGACACGCAAGACAGATAAACACAGCTGTCTGGGGCTGTCACTTGGGGCTTTGGAGCCAAGGTATCATGGTGTAGTGAAAAGTGCACCGCAATGTGAGTAAGTCTAGGGATCCAAATCCTTTCTCTGCTAACCAGCTATATGATGAAGACCAAGCCTTTCAACTTCACTAGCCTCCCTCGCCTTATTCTATAGAAAATTAATTAATCAGATGTAATGGCAGCACTGTACAGAGTGCTCTTGATCCACAGAGTTCACATACTAGTTGTGTAACTTTTCTGAGTCTTGGTTTCCTCCACTAAGAAACAAGAGAATAACATTTAACTTGTAGGAGAAGAATTAAGAGTTAAAAATAACACACATTAAAGCACATCACGTGCCTGAAAAAAGTAGTTACTAGTATTATTCTTTATTTCCATGGTCTAAAATAATTTGAAGGCCATAAAATCTTGGCGGCCAAATACAATGCTATTTTAAATTCTCCACAAGTTAACTTAGCAAGTTTGACATACATTTTAATTATTATTACCCTAACTACTAAAAGGAAATATTCTTGCATCTGTTCTGATATTCTACACCCAGTCAAAAACCTAAAATAACATATCAAATATGAATACTATATTCTTAGAGAAAGGCAATAACAAATAGAGAAAATACAATTTTGATTTGATATTATCTTCCTATAGCAAAATCACTCCTCAATATCTATGTAGAGTTTACTCCAGATCACCTCCAGATGGTTACTGAAATATGTCCATGTGTTAACCCTTTATATAAACAGCATAGTTTCATCAAATAATCTACACATATCCTTCTGTATACTTTAAACCATTTCTAGATTTATATATAATACTAATATAATACAAATGTGATTTTAAAAAAGTTGTTGTACTGTGTAATTTAGAAAACAATAATAAAGAAAAAAGACATTTCACTTATTTAGTACTGGCATTTTTCTTCAAATATTTTCAGTCTGCAGCTAGTTAAATCTGTGTGTATGGAACCCTGAGAAGCAAGAAAACATGCTCAGAACAGCCCAAGAATGCAAGATATATGTACAACCATCAGGTTTCTATTTGACAATGACAAAAATATCAATACACTTCAAGTGAAAATGTTCAGCTACTTCAACATTTTAGACTTTAAGTTTAAGAACATATTTCTAATGCAAAAATCAAGAAATATTATCTATTGTTTAACATACTAAAGCTAGCAAGCTAGAAGCCAATTTATAAACTCAAGCTAAAATTTCTATCTAGGACTGTATAATTTTACTAAAGTCATTCTATAATACTTCCTTTCCATTAAAATGTATATCCTCCCTTAGAAATATGAAAAATCAAATGAACTGAACAGACATGTCACAGAAATACAAATGACCAATAAGTATATGAGAAAGTATTAAACATCGTTAGTTATTAGGAAAATGCAAATCAAAATTACACTGAGATTCCATGTCTTCCCAGACAAAACGGCAATCATCAGAACAAAACAAAACAAAACAAAACAAAACTTAAATATTGGTGAAGATGAGGTGGAAAAATGCATCCTTCTACATTGCTAATAGGAATGCAAATTAGTACTGCCACTATAGACATTAATATAAAGGTTCCTTTAAAAAGCAACAATAGAGCTGCCATTTAATCTAGCTGTACTACTGCTTGGTATGTACCTTTAGTAATTAAAGTCAGTAGATGATATAGAAATAATGTAGATAGGTGATAAAAAAAAAAAGTTACGAAAAACAGCTAAGTGACAGGTGAACTCTCCTTTGCATGAACACCCCAACCTAATTTAAAAGGTAACAGATCAGTATCAAAATAAAGAAAGGCTTCTTTGGGAGGGGAGGGAAATGAGACAGGTCTTGCTGTGTAGCCCAGCCTGGCCTTAAACTCACTATGTAGACCAGGCTGGCCTCAAACTCATGACAATCCTCCTGCCACAGCGTCTTGAGTGCTGCTAGGATTACAGGTATGCACCACCATGCCAGGAAAAAGGTTTATAATGGCCTACCAAAATCTGAGTACTATTTTTAACAGGTATTAATTGAATAAGAACTTAGTGCACATTCATTAAATTTTTCATAAGAACAAAACAAGGAATGGAAATTAATACTTTATGTACTAGAATAAGAAGTTATAATAACAATCCAACAAAATAAAATTTAATAAAAAAATATGCAAGTGGGCTGGGAGGAGAACCACCCTGTGATTCATGGGAAGGCCAACCTGTACCTTCCCATGAGCCAGCAGCAGTCATGGGCCAGGAGGAAAACCAAGACACCAGCCCATGCCTTCCCATGAGCCACCGGCAGTGATGGGCTGGAAAGAGAACTAAGAAGCCAACCCCCACCTTCCTATGAACCAGCAGCAGTCATGGGCCAGGAGGAGAACCAAGAACCAAGAACCACACCTTTCTGTGAGCCAGCTGGCATGCAGGCTGGGAGACAAAAAGAGCACCACCAAAATTTCATAACAAAATAATAGAAGAATAACAATAGTTAATACATTATATATTGTTATTTTTAAAGTAGTTATTCAGAGTACAAGACATGGGCATTAAAATTTCTCTAATTGATATTAGCACAAACCTGCCTTTTCAATGAGTTAAGAAGCACTAATCATATAATTGCCTTGCATTTTTTTCCTTTTGCCTTCTGTTTCTTCCCCTTTTCCACATCCTAGATTCTTTTTGCTTTTGAACAAATTCTTCCTACTTCACAATACCTATTGTACATTTTAGATCTTACTTACTCTTTCAGTTTCTTACACTAGGGAGACAATACAATGTTTACACATATGAGACTGAATTATTTCACTTATGAGTATGGTCTCAAGTTGCATCAATTTACCCATAACAACCTTGAGTTTATCCTTCTTTATGGCTGAAGAGTATTACATTATATAAAAATAACACATCTGTTTTATCCATTCCTCAGTTGATGGACATTTGTGTTGTTTCCAAGATTTAGCTATTACAAATTGTGCTGCTGTAAACATGGGTGCACATATAGCACTGTAGTATGATGTTTTCAATTCTTCTGGGAAAATACCCAGAAGGGGAATAGCTGGGTCAACTTCCACTCCTAGTTTTCTGAGGAATCTTCACAGATTTCCACAGTGGTTATACCAGTCTACACTTCTACCAACAGTGGAGAAGGGTTCCTTTTTCTTCCCAGTCCACCAGTTTTGTAACTGGTTGGTTTCTTGATGATAGCCATTCGTTCTGGGCTAAGATAAAATCTCAGTGTTTTAATTTGCATTTCTCAAATGACCAATGATGTTGAACATTTTTTCATATATTTATAAGCCATTTGTATGTCTCCATCTGAGACGTGTATTCATCTCAGATGCTCATTTTTAGATAGGGTCTCTGAATTGGTGGGTCTGATTTTTTTTTCAATTCTTTATATAACACTAAGATCTTAACTGTGACAGAGAGCACAGTAATATATGGTGTTAGCTGTAAAGTAGGTGTGAAGTTTGCATGACTTCTGCACTGTTTGTACCTTTTCTATAAATAAAAACATTCTAAAATTAAAAGTTTACCAAAGTCTTGAAATAAAAATTGTCAATGTGGCCTTGATAAGTAAACACAGACAAACAGATGAAGGTATGCATACACATATATATCTACATTTTATACCACTCGCCACTGAAAAAAATTAAAAAAGCAATGATACCTCAATCTCAACAAGCACACTTATCATCCAAATTTGGTTTGTAAATACCATTACCCCCAAAAGAGAGTTCCTTGGGAAAGTACTAATTCTGGTACTTCAAAAGAAATCTACCAGGAAGCCTACACCATGCTGCAGAGAAACTAAGTAAGTTTCCAAACACAAATACAGTTATATCAAATTACACAGCAATCAGGGACTCCCAATGGCCAAATTTGGGACAATTTAAATATCAAAAAGAATAATGGCTGCAATTGACTGAAACACATGAAAATGAAAATTATTATAAATACTGACACTGAAAAAAGAGAGCCCCCCCAAAGGAAACAAAAGTATCACAACCAATAAGAACAACAATTCATTTATCACCACTAACACTCAGGCTAAAAATCAGTAGTCAAAATGAAATAACTTAGTATTTATTCTGCCTTCCCAGTAGGAACTGTATTTAAGGATATTTCTGTGTTAATATCAGTTAATAAGAAAAGCAATTCTTTTCTTAGAAGAGTACCAGTAAATAAGTGTAAATATAATAACCAAACTTAGAAAATCATCAATTTGTAACCTTCAGTGATATAAATGATTCAGTAGGCAGGAATCATCAGTGAGTAATAAACTCATTAAGTGAAAGAATGACAAATATCTGGATAGTTACATGGTACCCATGGTATTTCTCTACAAAGTTCTTACCTAACTCAAGTACTCATGTTACAGTAGAAGAAACATATGAGACCAACTTAACCTAGGGATCTATCTTAACTTCTAGTCACCAAATAATGGAACAACTGACAGTACATGCCACTTGTGAGGTGAAACAATATGCAATATGATCAAGCCTCTGACCTTCTCTAAACCACACTAGAAAAGTTACCTCTTTTCTAGTTAAGTGACTCTATGAAGAATCAATATGCTAGATCAGATAAGTGTCAAAAATAGAGAAAAGGGCATGACTAATGGTAGCCACATGTCGAGTCCTAATTAGCTGATACAATACCATATTTAGACAGTGTAGATGGGTCACTACTTGCATACTGGCTTACTGTATATCACACACAGGAACAGAATATTACACAGCACAGGGTGTTTTAAAACAAATGAAGCAAGAAACAGTTTCTAAATAAACATTTTTTAAAAATACAATATAGAAAATGCCTTTTAAAAATAGGTTAATGAAATGAAAATTTGATATAAATCATGATAGAACTCAAATAAAAATAGTACTGTCTCAAATATGAAGATAAGTTAGTACCATATCCAAATATCAAGATAAGACAAATATGAAGATATTAGGTACATACCACTCACAAGGCTGAAGGGATCGAAAAGCCTTAAAAGACGCATCCATTCCAGCAAAATCCCAAAACTTAACATCATAGTCATATCCTCCAGTCACTAAACGGGCACCTGAAGGATCTAGACCCAGAGCAGACACCTGTTAAAAAAATAAAAAAGAACAGGAGATAAACAACCTACAGTCTATTATTATCCTCATTTCTATTTCTAAACCCCAACCCTTAACCTAAAGGTACTAGACACACAGAGTATCAACAGTTTTTATTTCTGAAAAGTAAGAATGGACAACAGTTTCCATATTATTTGATTGGGTTAATATGAGTGTTATTTCCTTTAATTTTTAAATATTTTAAAATTGGACATTAGTGAGCAAACCCAATCTGGGAAGCAGCAACATGCGTAGAACCCCACAAGACCCCAACCCCTTTCAGTGCGCAGGCTGGCAAACAAGTACCATCTCACAGTCCGCCCGCCACTCCCTCCCCTTGGCTGTAAGCCACTGGTTTATCCAGAGAAACACAGACTGAGATGATAGTTATGGGGGTGAAATACAGTTGGATGCCTGTGGTGCTTTGGTGTTTCACTAACATTGCAGGTCTAGAGCCAGTAGGCTGATCATAGATTCAGAGGATAGTGGTACGCAGTGTGAGGTCTACCAGGAATCTCCTGAGGATTGCAGCAATTGTTGATTCCCTATAATCTTGTCTTGGAAGTCTTTATTGTTTCCACTGTTTTGTTGGGTTGAGTTTTATTCTGTTTTATTTTGTTTGATTATGTCAAATCTGATGGCAGGAGCCGCTATTTCAAAGATACCAAGATATATTATGGTAGCAATTTTGGATTTAATAGGGGCTTGTTTTGAAATCCTTTATTACATTCATTGTCTTGTTTTTATTGTCTCTATTCTATTCTGTTCTGTTTGATTTTTACTACATCCGAAATTATCTGCAGCAATTTTGAAGACAATAAAAGACATTATGATAACCATTGCTGATTTCATAATGCTTTTAGGCCTGTATCTCTTACATTGGTTTGTTTTGATTGGTTTTATTCTATTTTATCCTCTTTAAAATAAAAAAAAATATTTTAAAATTAATCTGAAACATTTTTTAAACAGAAAAGATAAAATTTCAAAACAACATAATTAGAGGGTAACAATGGTTAATACATTGTGTATTGTTATTCTTAAATTAGTTACTCAGAGTACAAGATATCTGCATTTAATTTCCCAAATAATATTAGCACAAATCTTTCAATGAACCAGGAGAAATCAGTAGTGTAACTATCTTATATATAGTTATATGCATAACTATAGATATAACACACACACATATATATTATTTCTTTCAGTTTCTCATGCTAGGTAGACAATACAACATTTACAATGCGAATCTGACTTATTCCATTTATAAGTATGGTCTCTAGTTGCACCCATTTATCTATAAAAGTCTCGAGTTTGTTCTTTTTTGTGGCTGAGTAGTATTCTGTTATATAAAAAGATGACTTGTTTTTATCCATTCCTTGGTTGATGGGCATTTGGGTTGTTTCAAAGATCTAGCTATTACAACTTACGTTACTATAAACATGGGTGCACATTTAACATTGTGGTAAGATGTCTTCAATTCTTCTGGGAAGATACTCAAAAGGTGAAATATTTTGTCATAACTTAACAACCATGTACTCAAAACATCAATGAAACTCTGTACAGTAGACTATACTGCTTTAGTAAGTAGAAATCTCACAAATAGTTCAGCTTTCCCCACATCTTAAGCAAGCTTTTTAAGATAATTTAACATCACAGAAAAAAATCAAATGAATCAAAAATCGCCAAAATGAGTTAGACAGGTACAGCTGAGTGGTAGAGTTTTTGCCTAGCATATAGAAGGACTTGCATTCAATTCTCCCCATAAATAAGCAAGTAAGTAAGTAAGTAAATAAATAAATAAATAAATAAATCAGATCACGCATGGGGGCACACGCCTGTAATTCCAGCACTTGACAAGATGAGACAGGAGAATCCCCACAAATCAAGGCCAGCCTGGACTACATAATGATATCCTGTCTCAAAAATAAATACATATACATAAATAAGTAAGTAAATAAAGCAAGGCAAATCAGCATTTTATGAAATCTACTTAATAAAATAAGACAAAGTAAAATCTCTCATGCATATAGCTAAATGACTCAAATACATTCTCCTTAAACTAGGTTTTGTGACACAAGGTTTCACTATGCAGCTCAGACTGGCCTTGCATTCAACTTTGTAGCCCAGGTTGGCCTTGAACTCACAGGTATCCTCCTGCATCAGCCTTCTGAGTGTTGGGATTGCAGTCGTGTGCCACCATAGCTGGCCTACTTTAAACAGTTTAAAATTCAATTTATAACTAGTTGTATTACAATACTATATATAAGAGTTCATAGAATATTTGCTATCCTTGTGAATTTTCATAAGTCCAACTTACATATGAATTTCCAATGAATAGCATACTATTTTTGAGGTATATCTAATCTCTGTCAAAGCAGGGAGCTCCTAGATTTACTGTTCTCTTAGAAAAGAACTGCATTAGGCATTTTCAATGTGATTACCATATATATGAGATAGTAAAGGGATTAATGTTTTATATAAATGAAATGTCCATAAATCATAGACTTGAAATATAATTGTTGGAGAAGGCACAAGATGGCAGCCTGCTACGTAGAAGGAGAGAGACCCTCTCTGAGAGAGACAGCTCAAATGTAAGAATAAAACACCCTGGAGAGTCCCAAACAGAGAGAGATAGACTCCCACAACCCAGAAAGTAACTAAAGTGTGAAAACCCGTTCGAATATGAGGTCCTGGGGCTACTATTAGTGAAGATAAGATCAGCGAGCACTGCACCCTCCTCGAGCCCCCTGAACCCTGCCTGACCTGAACAAGCGATCGGAGCCGAAGCCACTGGCTTGAGCCGCCGGAGCGCGGAGTTGAACAGCCCTGCATGCAGCTCGCCGGGACGGGCTCTGCACACGACCCACCCAGAGGCACTGTGGATGACCACCGCAACTGCGGAGGTCGGAGGTCAGGCAGTCCAGCAGTTCTCGGGGACACGGTAAGTGATGGGAATAAGATCCTACTATGGGAAAGGGTAAACCGACTGGACGACATGCTGGATTTGGGAAGGACAGCCTTAACTCCATAAGGAAGTGGCTTCAGCTGGTTACCCCCCTCCCCGAGCAGATTGGTGGAATCTGCTTGGACTAGGCCACGCCCCTGGCGGGGATCCAGTTACTTCCCTGAGATCAGTGCACCCTGATGCAGTGAAGGCCTGCAAAGGTTGACTGCCCAGAAGGGAAGAGGTAGCATATACTGCCCGTGGCTGAACTCTAATCTCTGATAACCTATTAAAGAGGGCTAAAGCTCCTGGCCTGCGCCCTCTAGAGGAACCTTGAACAACAAGAAAAGGGTCAGGGAATTACACTGTACACTTGTATGGAAGGAACCAAAAACATGACGAAAGGGAGAAATAAGAAAACAGTCCCAGCCCCCAAACCTGAGAGCATCGATCCAGGAAAGGCAAATACAAAAGAGACTGATGGCAGCAAAAATGCAACAACAAACACAGCGTTAGCAGACATAAAGAGATATCTTCAGGACCTCATAAGCGGGACCAAAACTGAAATATTAATTCAAATTAAATAAAAGATAAGTAGATTAATAAAAGAAGGACTGGGCACCTCTCAAGAAGAAACAGATAGAAGAATGGAGGAACACAAACGGAGAGAAAAGTTTAATGAGGAATTCAGAAAAAACCTAGAATTTATGCAACAGATTCAAAGAGACTATCAGGAAACTAAAGACTCGATAGAAAGCTGGCAAAACTGCTTGAAAGAAACCAAAGAGAGACTATCAAAAATTGAACACAGGTTTGCAACGTGGGGTCATGAAAGGGAAGATCTCTTAAAAATAACAAGGGAGCAGGCAGTAAAGATACAAAGACTAGAAGATGACAAGAGGATCTACAACTTAAGAATAAATTATGTGAATGAAGAAGCAGGAATCAAACCAGAGGAATTACGAAGACTATTCACAGCAATTATTAAAGAAAATTTTCCAAGCATAGAAAAAAGAAATGATATGCAGAAGTATGAAGCATACAGAACTCCAGCCACCTACAACCCAAACAGAGCTACACCCAGACACATAATAATCAAGATCCCAGAAATTCAATATAAGAACAGAATATTAAAAGCCATCAGAGAAAAGAAACAGATCACCGATAAAGG
>PVJX010023965.1:0-28634 GCA_004027295.1 Dolichotis patagonum | reverse complement strand
TACATCTATGAGGTATGTTAGTGGTATTTTCATTGGGATGGCATTGAATCTGTATAGTAATTTTGGGAGAATGGCCATTTTTACAATGTTTGTTCTTCCTATCCATGAACAGGGGATGTCTTTCCATTTTCTGAGGTCCTCTTCGATTTCCTTTTTCAGGGTATTATAATTTTCCCTGTATAGCTCTTTACCTTCTTTCATGAGATTAATTCCTAAGTATTTCATTTTTTTGGATGCTAGTGTAAAGGGTGTAGTTTCTCTTATTGCCCTCTCAGTACTTTTGTTGTTAGTGTATAGAAATGCTTTTGATTTTTGTGTATTGAAGGGAGCATTCTTACGGATCAGTGACTCTTCCTATAGGAGGTTGGGATGATGATTCCTGGCTTCTCAAGGTGATCCAGATTTAATCCCTAAGGATTATACTTACGGGTGTGGTTGCATTTGTTTTGCCTTCTGTCTTGAGATCTGGCCAACAGCAAGAGGTTTGTGTCTTCTCCAAGGTCATCAGATATCTGGTCCTCTGTGCTGGCTTCAACAAGGGCCTAGGCCTGTCTGACTGCCTATAATATTTATAACCAGCTCAGCTGCCTATAACATTCCACCCTCTGAAGAAGTAAGGGAGAAATGGGCAATGACTGATCTGGCTTCTTCAGGCTGAAAAGCTGTTGATTGGCAATCAGAGATATTCTACAGAGTGTCTATCTAACGGCCCTCACGCTGGGCAGTTTCAAGTTGGGTGGCTCTACAGCTTTAAGTCTTCAGTTACAGTCTCTGGTTTCCAGAGCTTGAGTCTGGTGTGATGCATCCAGGAGTCCAAGCCTGATGTCTTGACAGCAGAAGGAGTTGACAAGATCACAGTGTATGGTCCTTCCCAAATTGGTCCTAGGGAAGGAGATGATGAGGAAGGCAACTTTACTAATACTTAATCTCCAGGATGTAATATAAGACTTCCCTTTTCTTTAGGCTGGGATTCTGTCAGCTCTTGAAGAGTTTGTTGGAATTTAGCCAATGAGGTGACATCTTTTAATAAGGGATCTGTTTCTCTATTGAAAAGAAAGTCGTCATTAACAAAAGGGTACCCATAAAACATCTCAAATGGACTGAGGCCTGGAATTTGAGGTGTATTTCTTATTTTGATAAGAGCTAACGTTAGTAAGTGAGGCCACTGAAGGTGGGTTTCCTGAGCCATTTTATGAAGACGTCTTTTCAGGGTCTCATTTACCTTTTCCACTTTTCCTGATGACTGTGGCCTCCATGCACAGTGGAGGTGATAGAGAATACTCAGTGCCTGAGAGACACTTTGTGTTACTGTTGCTTTAAAAGAAGGTGCATTATCACTTTGTAAGTGTGGCAGGGCAAGCAAGCAGCAGGCGCACCCGAAGAGAACAAGTTAGCATCTCCCAAGATCCAGCCGTGTTGGAACTTGGGGGAGCTGAGCAAGAAAGCAACAAGCCCTCCATTCTGGTAGGCCACAGCAGCACAAGTGAGTAGCAGATTCACCGGGAAGACAACAAGTCAGCATCTCCTGAGATCCAGTCATGTTGGAACTTGGGGGTCCAAGGAAGAAAGCAATAAACCCTCCCTCCTGGTAAGTGGCGGTGGACCAAGTGAGCAGTAGGCATTCCAGGGAGAGAACAAGTTGGTGTCTCCCATGAACCTACCAGTACACAAGCTGAGAATCAAACATCCCATGCCCTCCCCCCCAGTTAGCAACCGGATGGTTCCAAGGTCAGAGTTGATAGCAACTAAAGCACATAAAGCAACAAAATTCTTGTATTGTTGGGTTGATTATGCTGACCTGGAGCCAGAGGTCTGAGCATTTCTTGGGAGGATGACAGTATGCAATATAGCAAATATGGGGGATTTCCTTTGATCTTGTCTTTGAAGGCCAATATTGTTTTCACTGTTTTGCTTTGTTCTGATTAATTGTATTGCTCTATTTAATATTCTGTTTTGATAGGTTTTAAAATGTTCTGTTTTTGGTTTGATTTTGCTATACCTGATTGAATAGACAACTATTGTGAAGATAACAAGATATACTCTGGTACCTATTACTGTTATCCCAGTATCCTGCTCTGGAGTTCTGTACCAGTTTCACTACATTGTCTCAATTGGTTTTGTTCTGTCTTGCTTTGTTGTATTTTACTACCTTCAAAAAAATCCATCAAAACAAAACAATGAAAGTGCTAAAACACTTCAAAACCAGATAATAGAAAATCAACAATGGCTACCATAATATATCTTATTATCTTCAAAATAGTTGCCCATACCATCATACACAAAAAAATCAAACAAAACAACACAGAACAAAATAAAACTTCAAAAAACAATGAAAATGACATAAGAATTCAAAACAAGACAACAGGAAATCAACAATGGTCACTATCTTTCCTTTTTCAGACATTTCCTCCCATATCACTTTCACAATATCTATTGTACATTTTGAATAACATTAACTCCTTCAGTTTTTTATGCTAGGGAGATAACATGATGCTTACTCATCTGAGTCCAAACCATTTCACCCATGAGCATATAAAGTTGCATCCATTTACCTACAAGAACCTTGAGATTGTTCTTTATAGCTGAGTAGCTTTACATTATATAAAAATACTATAGTGTCAACAAAAAGACAGGGGTCAACACAAATGACATAAAAAAACTATTTACAGAGGTAACAGAAGAAAACTTCCCAAACATGGGGAAAGGATCTGGCATATACATAAGCAAGACATATAGAACTCTAACTAGCCATAACCAAAATAAATCTATACTCACACATATAATAATCAAGATTCCAGAAATTCAACACAAGAATGGAATATTAAAAGCTGTTAGAAAAAAGAAACAGATCACCTATCATGGAAAATCAATCAGAATCATGGCTGACTTCTCTACACAAACCATCAAGTCAAGAAACGTTTAGAGTGAAGTGTTTCAAATCCTGAAAGAAAGCAACTTCCAACCCAGATTGATGTACCCTGCAAAATTATCTTTCAAAACTGATATAAAAATAAGAAACTTCCATGATAAAGAACAACTGAAGGAACTCACAACCTCTAAACCAACTCTACAAAAAGTTGGTTTAGAGGTTGTGAGTTCCTTCAGTTGTTCTTTATCATGAGAGATAAAAAGAGATGAAGTAGAGAGAGATAATGATGACCACAGTTCCAGGAATAGCAGCAGAGGAGGATCATGAAACAGGGCAGGAACAGAGAGGAAAAGTAGGTAGCCCACAGTAGGAGGACAGCATGGCAGAGATGAGCCAGTGCAAGCTGGTTGCAACCAGTAATGTAGATGGCCTCAATTCACCAAAAAAAGAAACACAGGGAAAGTGGATCAAGAAACAAGATGTCTGGTAAGCAGCAGTGGCTCAGGTAAGTGGCAGCCACCCCAGGGGGAGAACCAGCCAACATCTCCCAAGATCCACACCACGTTGGAACTTAGAGTGCTGGGAAACCAAGCAATCAGCCAGCCTCCTTGGTAAGCAGCCGTGAGCCTACCAACACACGGGCTGAGAATCAAACATCCCATTCCCCCCGCCCCCCGTTAACAAATGGGAGCCAGAGGCCTGAGCATCTCTTGGGAGGTTGACCATATGCAATACAGCAAATGGGGGGGATTTGCTTCTACCATCTCTTTGAAGGCAAATATTGTTATCACTGTTTTGCTTTGCTCTGATTCATTGTATTGCTCTATTCAATATTCTGTTTTGATAAGTTCTATAATGCTCTGTATTTGTTTTGATTTTACTATACCTGATTGAAAGAACAACTATTGTGAAGATAACGAGATATACTGTGGCACCTATTACCGTTATCCCAGTAACCTGCTGTGACATTCTGTGCCAATTTCACTGCACTGTCTCAGTTGGCGTTGTTCTGTCTTGTTCTGTTATATTTCACTACCTTCAAAATAATAAAAAATTTAAAAAAGAAACAAGATCTATCAATATTCTGTATACAAGAAACATTTAACTCAAAAAGAAATTCATAGACTAAAAGTCGAAGGAGACAAAACTATGTTCCATGTGATAGAAACCAGAAAAAAAGCAGGGGTAGCTTGTCCATCAACCACAGAATAGGTAGGTATACAGTTTCATGTTCTGATTTTTCTCTGGCAACAGTGAATCAAAATATTTCCTCAATCACAATAAGAATGGCAATACATTTGCTATTTCACTGTCTTTTGGATAGCTTAATCTGTGTATCTCTTGTTCTTTGACTCTTTTGAAACTTTGAACTTCATAAATAAAATGGATGGCAAAATAGAAATACAATCTTTATTCCACATTCTGCACACCCCTCACCACTCAGTAGACTACAGAACGCTCCTTGTATTTTTCCTTCAATTTGAAGTCTTTTTGGGTTTAGTGTAAATAGTTGTAGGTCAGCATCTCAACAACTTTTCTATGAGACACAAAATAGAAGATGTCCAAATGCTATATTTTTCAGGACTATTAAGTTCCAATGTTATTAAGCTCAAACTTGAACCAGCCCTGTAGGGTGAATTGCAAGAAACAGACTCATAAATTCTCTACACATTCAATTGCACTGACTTAGACAGTCTGCATGTTTCTTAAATGTTCCCAAGAGGCTAGTCTCTACTTTGGATTCGCTGCTAACATATGTACAGTCATCTATAAATTTTACATATATAAAATTCTACTCATATAATGTGTCATAAATACATAAAAAGATATTTTAAAAATATAAAATAAGCATGGAATAAGCCATGTTTTGGAAATAATTATTTTATGTGTTGACAGAATAAGTAACTGTTATTTTATGAAAAAAATGTATCACTGTGACTTATCTTGATAAGTAATCCTTGATACTGACTTGCAAATTGCATAGGGATCATTTGGTGTTTTAAATACATATTTTAAATATCTTGTAAGAGTGTTGATTTCACAAAAGCTTTAATCAATATACAGGGAAAACCAAAAAGAATGCAGTGTACAATTGTGTCTTCAATACATATATCAAATATTATTTACTAGAAATTTTTTTATTTTTTCAGCCTATTTATCACTTGACTTTATTAGTTTGTTATTTTTAACCTTACCATATCTACTGATAGGCTTGTCCTGGGAGAAGTGTGCCTGTCTCATTTCCTGGCATTTGCTTATTTTCTTGTATTACTGATATTATTTGAAATTCAAGATTTTTAATAATTTATTGAGCTATAATTGACATATAATAAGCTGAATGTATTTAAAGCATATGGTTTGATTAGTTTTGACACATATACACTTGGGAAACCATCACCACAATCACCATGCTGTCTTGATTATGAAGGTTTATATTGTCTTAAAATCAGATCATGGAAATTATCCAATTTTATTTTCCCTCTTCAAAGAAGTTTGAGCTACTGAGTTCTTTACATTTCCAGTTTGTCAAGTTCTGAAAGACACAGACACATACACACATATGCCTGCACACTTGCTGAAGTTTCAGTCAGGGATGGATTTACTCTGTGAATAATTTTAAATAAAATTCCTATCTTGAATATTTTGAGTCTTCTTCATGAAATTTCTACTTTTAATACATAAGTATTAATATTATTATTACATGAGTATTAATATTGGTGACTAAAACTCTCTATATTATGGTTGTATCATTTCTTCTGTCATATATTTTGAAGGTTTGATAGTAGGTACATAAAGATTTAGAATTATTATGCCTTCTTGGTAAACTGGTCCCTTTAATCACTATGAAGTGATCTTTCTCACTAGGAAAAGTCTTCAGATTTTAATACAGTCATTCTAGATTTCTTTATGGCTAGCATAATAGACTTTTTCATCTCTTTATCTTTAATTCAGCCCACTCTTTTATATTTAAAGTAAATTTCTTAAAGGCAGTATATATTTTTATTAATAGTACATTTTCAGTAAATAATGATTACATTTATTGGAGGTATTATCACATGTACATAACACATATCAATTCTTTTCTTCTACTGTTGCTCTCTAAGCCCCTTTTTTTCTAGCATCAGATTCTCTTACTTATTCTATAAATGTTTATAAGATTAATTATCATACATACAGATTAACACCAGACTAACAGTCCAAAAAATCATATAAAACACATTAAACAATTATGCTAAATCGAGACATACTTTTAGATACATTGTCCTATTATCTGTCTTTTACATTGCACTTTATTTATATATTGAGTTTCTCATATTAGAGAAATCATGTGATATTTAAACTTGTCCTGATTTACTTCACTTAATATTATAGTCTTAAGGTGCATTCATTTTCCTACAAATTACTCACTATCCTTCCTTATGGAAGAGTAGTACTTCCTTCTTTATAAACACATTTTCTTTATACAGTCACCTGTTAGTGGACATATAGGCTGTTTCCAAGATTTAGGTATTATGAATCACACCATAAGCAAAGTATACATACATCACTAAGGATGATGACTTTAACTTTTTTGGGAAGATACCAAGAAGGGGAATAGCTAAGTCAATAAAATTTCTATTGTTAGTTTTTGAGAAATATACATAATTATTTCCATGGCAATAGTACCAGTTTACACGTCCACCAACAGTGAAGAAGGGTTCCTTTACCCCCACATCCCCACCGCCCCACCAGCACTGGTTGATTTCTTTATGATAGCTGTTCTTTCTGGAGTAAGATGAAATCTGTTATTTTAATTTATATTTCTTGAATGGCCAGAGATGTTCAGCATTTTTTCATAATTTTTGACCATCAGTACTTCATCTGAGAAGTGTCCATTCATTTCAGAGGCCTATTTTTATTCTGTCTTTACACTTGGGGGGTCTTATTTTTTGAGTTATTTGTGTATTTTAGATATTAGTCCTTTTTTCTAAGTAGCTAGCAAAATATTTTTCCCATTCTGTAGGTTGTCTCTTCACTCTGATGGTGATTTCCTTTGCAGTGCAGAAGCTATTTAATTTGCTGTGATCCCAGCAAATTAATTTGTTGATTCTTGATATTATTTCTTATGCAACAGAGTTCTGTTCAGTCTTTGCTTATTCCATATCTTCAAGAGTTTGGGGTACTCTGTCTTCCAGTAGATTAAGTGTTTCTGTTTAATATTTATATCTTTGATCCATTTTGATTTTAGTTTAGTGCATGGTGAGAGATGTGGGTCTAGGTTTAATCTTCAGCATGTGTAAAGCCAGTTTTCCTGGCACCACTTGTTAAAGAGACTACATTTACTCCAGCAAAAGGTTATGGTCCTTTTGTCAAGGATAATGTAGCTGTGTGTTTCTGGAGTTGTTTCTGTATCCTCTATTCTGTTTTATTGATCCTACAAGTCCTTTTTTTTCATATTTGCTTTTTCCCAATTCCATGTTGTTTTTATCATCATGGCTTTGTAGTGTAACTTGGAGTCTGAGATTGTGATGCCCCTGTCTTGCTCTTATTACCCAGACTTACATTTGCTATTCTTTTCTGGTTCCATATGAGTCTTGGATTGCTTTCTCTAGTTCTGTGAAGAATGTATTCCCCATTTTGTTTGGAATTGTATTAAATGTATGTAACAGTTTCACAAGTATACCCATTTTGACTATGTTAGTTCTACCTATCTATGAACAAGGGATATCTTTCCATTTTCTGATCTCCTTTCTTTATAGTACTATATAGGTTTTCACTTCCTTTCATAAATTCTTGAGTATATCATTTTTCTTACTGCTGTTTTGAAGGGTGCTCTTTCTCTAATTTCTCTCTCAGTGCATTTGTTATTGGTATACTAGAATGCTACTGATTTTTGAGTGTTGATTTTGAGTGTTGATCCTACTACACTATTGAATTTGGTTATTAATTTTAGGAGTCTTTTGGTGGAGTTTTTGGTGTCTTCTATGTTAATCATGTCATATGAAAATAATGATAATTTAACTTCTTCCTTTCCTATCCATATCCCTTTTACTTCTTTCACTTGTCTAGTTGCTCTGTTGGAAAACTATATTGAAAAGAAGAATGATAGCAGACATCTTTATTTGTTCCTGATTTTAGAGGGAAGGCTTCCAGCCTTTCTCCTTTTAGTAAAATGTATTTTCCTTCATTTTTAAGATATTTTACTAGGTATGAAATTCTACATTGATAATTCTTCTGTCAGTATTTTAAAAATATTTCTCCAGTGTTTTCTCGTTTCTTTATTTTAGACAAGATCTGTTATTCTATCTTCATCCCTCTGGTTATACCTAAGATTTCCTCTATATTTTGGTTTGAAGCAATTTAAATGTAATATTTGATGGTACAATATTCTTTTAGTTTTTAATGCTTGAAGTTTATTTATAGTTTTGAATGTGTGAGCTTATATTTCTCAATGAATTTGGAAAAATACTTTTATGACTTGCTCTAATAAGTTTCTTTCTCCTTTTTCAAAAACTGCAGTTACATGCATACAGGTATTAGGTCACTTGAAGTTTCCACAGTTCACTGATGTTCTGTTCATTTCTTGTTTTTGTCTTTTTTGTTTTGTTTCTTTCTACTACTATATCTTCACATTTATTAGTCTTGTCTTCTCAAATGTTTAATCATTCAGGGTATTCTCATTTCAAGCATTCAGATTTTCATCTCCCACACCAGAAGTTCAATTTATTTTATGCCTTCTATGTGTCTAATTAATTTTTAGAATATATATGGTATAATTACAGTAACTATTTTAATGTCTTCACCTGACCATTCTTGTATCTGTCAAATTTTAGTTGCTATCAATTGATTGATTCTTTCCTCATTACCCTCCAGGATAATTATTGCCCAGTATTAAAACAAGGCTTTTCTCTGTACTCTGCAAAATTCACCATAGGTTGTGTACTTTTCCAGTCTGGTTGGTGGAAACAGACAGCATTGCCAATCCCATTTGACCACTAAATCCAGTTACTTCTAATCTTTTTAGGTATCTCTTTTTCTATTCAGATAGCTTCCTCACATGGACACACTAGTCAGTATTCAGATGAATACTTGAGCAGGACTCTACCGATTTGTGAAGTTCTTTCTTCACACAGTTTTCTCTTTTCTAGTATTCCACTTTGTGATCTTCAGTGGCCTTGCTCTGATCTCTCAGCTATGGTTCTTCAACTCTGATTCCCACTCTATAACCTAGGAATGTTGAGTCCTCTCAGTAACCACTATCCTTCATTGACTGATGTTCAATAACTTTAAGTTATTTTTCCAACATTCTGTTTCTTGTTATTGCTAGTGAAACAGTGACTTTGGTCCATGTTGACCAGAAGCAGCAATCTTCTCTTAAATGCTTGTGATTATTAATTTTAGGTGTCCACCTGATAAAGGATATCAAGAAAGCTAGTAAAACATTATTTCTGGGCATACCTAAAGGTGTTTCTGAAACACATTGGCATTTGAATTCGACAGCTTAGTAAAGAAGCTCCACTGTCATCCAATATGGGCAAGCTACATTCAACTGGCTGAATTAATGCATAGAACAAAGAAGCAGAGGAAAGATGAACTTATTTCCTCTCTCTTCTCATGAGTGAGGACTTCATCTTCTCCTGACCTTACCTATCAGAATTTTTAAGTTCTCCAGGCTTCAGAATCTGGTTCTTGCACCAATGCCTCCTTGTTTCTCAGGAATTTAGATGGGCTGAGTCATTCTACTAGTCTTCCTGATTCTCCATCTTGGAAACCACACATAATGGAAATTCTCAACATCTGCAATCACATAAGCCAATTCCCCTGTAGGTCACCTCTCATATATCCATTATTTCCATCCCTTTGTTTCTGTTTCTGAAGAGAAAACTAACCAACACTGTGATTATGTGGGCTTTCTTGCCGAGTCTGGCCCAGCTCCTGAAACTCCAGAATTGACATTTAACAAAAGACTTTAGGGCGTAACAATTTTAGGTGATGATTCTTCCCACTTTGAATCTATCTCTTTATACAGTATGCAAATTTCCTGGTAAAGATTCTTGAAAATGAACATTATGAAAAATGTTTAGAATTAATATGATTATCTCCTCTGATTAAAATCCCAAGGGTGTCTTTTACAGAGAAAAGTTTTTGAGTACATTTACAATTGGACATTTTCAAAGTTTTTAAATTGTTTAAATTTTTTATGATTCAACCAGTATAATTACAAGGTTGAATGAGGGGTAAGAGGTTCCTTTTATCTGAGTATAACGATCAAGTTCCATAAGGACGAACAGAGCTGGGTAGTCGATGTATTTGCACTCAAATTCATTTTGCTGCCTCTTTAAACAAATCACATAAAGCCAAAAACTTAGCCTCAGTATCTCATTAGATGTTTGTAATCAACAACTCAGTCTGTAATATCATCAAAGGTTTTTTTTCTGTAAATGTTGCCTAGGCACTTGAAAAATCATCTTAAAATATATTTTTCAAGTGGCAGGCATAATTGGTGTAACATGAATTAGTCTAATATTCAGACTGATCGGGTTTATTTTGATCTTTTTCAGACACCACACTCTCATATGTAACATGGCATAATGAAAATGGTGCTGATTAGGGAGTGAGAGATCTGACTTTTGAAGTTGACCCTGATTATTGAAATTTTCTTACTGTGAGAAAAAATGATTCCAGCTCTTTGAGTCAATGTTAAGTAAAACGGGTTTATAATCTAGAGTAGGTGATCTTTACAAAGGTTTTTAGCTGATGTTCCATGAATCTCTAGCAATGTTGATAACGGGATGTATCCCTACGAGAAGGGTAACATACTCCTAGATAAAGGTAAAGCTACTGTGTTGTTGTGAGCAGAGAAGAAAACACACCAGAATACTAACAAGAATGTGTCGCGAGGTATATGATCCAAGGTGTGTAGGCAGTTAGCCCTTCCAATATTCTTCATTATCTCAGGTTTACAAAGTCTAGTTCAAATGCCCCCCAATTGTTCAGGGTGAAATGTCCTTCTCTTATTCTACTGTATACTTGCCTATGTTTTTTCTCTTGCCCCCAAGAGTCTTCACTATTTATGTAACCTTGTGAAAGATATAAAATTATTTTATGTGTGTGTATTTATTTTCAGTTTACCTGAATGGTTCTATTGTACAATTCTTTACAATTCCTTAATTTATAATTCACAATTATGCATTTGAAATCTTTCCAAGTTTTACCATATATATATATATATATAGTGATATTTTACTTATTGTATGAGAAATAGACATGAAGATTACACCATGCTATTCACTACCACAAATATACTGAAACCTAGAACTTCAGCATAAATAGTATTAGAAGAGAAAAAAGTGAGAAATCTCTTAACCCTGGCCATAGCCCTTGGATAGACCTGGGGGATATTTTTAAAGGAATAAATAACCAGAAATAGGAACTTCTAACCCAAAGATCACATTACTTTTAGTTTCATTACAAACTCCCAAATTATTCTTCAATCATTTTGTATCTCTGCCAAAATTGTATATGTACAAGTTGTATATATGCCTATATACAACTTTATCAAAATTTGGTGCTTTTCTGACTTTATTTTGGTTTTTGGTTAATGGATGAAACAGTGTCTCATTATTTACACTTGCCTTTTTCTTGTTTTAATAAGCTTAAGTATATTCTCTTGTATTTGTTTGCTATTGGAATATTTAGGAGAAGCTAGGCCATGCTGGAATTAGCAAAGGCATAAGTGGACAAAGTTTTGTCTTTTATTTTATGGAATGCTATGGGGCAACTCTCCTTCTGGTTGCTACCAGCGGCTTCTATTGCATGGCTCAACAGCTTAGCTACCACTGAGGGCAAAAAAAGGGTGGCGCTCTTTTCTGACTTAGCACAAATGTGACACATGCTACTTAAAGATCATCAGCCAGAATAAATCTCTTAAAGAAATCTTAGGAAATATCGAAGATGACATGAATATTACTGCCACAGTGATTTAACCTTACAACAAGTTTGAACACTTTGATTTGTTACCATACTTCTCATGCATTTATAATAAAGAAAAAATGTAAGCAATGATCAAAGAATCAATTTTGTATGTCACCGCCAGATTTTATCATATCACTCCTCCGTTCACAAGCCTTTCATGGCTCCCCACTGCCTAATAGGCTAAACTTCTTGGCCTAGTTTTCTCTCCAGTAATAGTAGATCAAATTTAGGATGACTTTTCAATTTCATAAATTTTTGATCAGGTTTCATTCAGTCTTTGAACAAACTGGAAGATAGTGATGGTCCCTTAAGAATTGGTGTAGAATTAAATAAAATTTAATAAGGCAGCTGACAGTTATGTGATTGTGATCTGTAGAACTTTCATTTTATAACTACTAACAATATTGATCTCAGAAAAGAATAGAGCGAGGTACAAAAAGAATGAAAATATTATTCATCTTTGTTCTAGTCTTCCTACTTAATCACTGCACCTAATAAAAAGCCTAAATCAATTTCTGAATAAGACTTGAATGAATTTTCTTCTGGGAAAATTGATTCATTGCCAAGACATTTTATGTACAATAAGCAAGATGACAGGTAAATAGATTTCACAATGAATACGTTGATGGATAATACAAAGGTATAGAAATAAACAACTAAACAAACATGCTGTGGAGTGATCCTCACAAGGATAGCCCAGGGGATTTGGGAGGTCCCTTTAACATTGCCAAGTTTGTTTTTGAACCCCAAGAGATAGCCCTGATTCTCTCAAGCAGAAAAAACACATTTTGAAGCTATGCCATCCAATTATTTCAGTCGAGCACACAATACAAATAGCTCTTTGAGGGAGCTGAAGTATCTGAAAGTTTGTGGGCCTGCTTTACAAAACTTAACTCTGCCAGATTTTATAAAATGTCATTTCAATTATTTTTGTACAATAGCATTGGAGAAAGGATGCTCTCTTGATTAGTTTGACACATGGTAATTAGGGTAGAATTTAACTTTATTTGTCTTCTACTGGAACAAATTGTCTCTCTGCCCTTGTTGATACAAAATGCTGTTATTTTTGCTCTTTTCATTTGTATAATCTGTGGCTTGGTTTCATATTAAGTGCTGGTAATTGGTACATTGAGGCAGGCTTTAACTACATCAAACTCATAGCTAAGAAAGCAAAATGGTGTGCAGAGGAGAGGTAGGGATAGATTCAATACAAACACAAGACTTGTTAAACAAAAGCTAAGGATGATTTTTTTTTAATTCTGACAGAACAATGAACTAGTAAAGTGTTTCCAAGTTTAGAGAAAAAAAGAAAAACTGAAGAAGAAACATTTCCAATGTAACTTGGTTTACACTGAAGAATCTTTACTTTAAAATTTATAAACCTGTTACATTAGATCAAAGGGACTCTACTAATTTGGTCTTATCCTAATGGGAAAAATTCACATGTGAAATTATTATTCCTCCTTAAAGAGTATTGGCATGTTAAATGATGTTCAGAAATAGCAATTAAACTTGAGAACGTGTAAACTCATACACTATTGTGAATTAGATGTGAATTTTATTCCCTTAATTATGCTACACTTAATTGAACCATGCTGGAGTAGGTTATAGAATCAGAGAAAAACTAAAGATTAAAAGTCACCTAAGAGGCTACTTCAACCCATAAAAGCCTTTTTCCTCTCTACACTGTACTTCATCTTGATTCTGTTGACATAAACTAAATTTTATTCAACGTTGACTTGACCCTTGTATGCAATATCCAAATGAATTATTTCATATAATACCTCAATGCCAAACACAGAAAATAAAAAGGAAAAGGAATTTACTAAGCACATACTGTGAGTTGGATATCTTTAAACCTTTTAATGTATTAATTCATAGTCCTGATAATTAAGGTTACACCTATGCAATGTAATAGCTTCATATTTATATTCTTAGTTTTATATTTGACTTTTTTATAAAATTAATATATGTGCCCAAATAGAAATTTTGGAAAGATATTTAGAGGAAATTACAAATCATCTGTAATCAATTGTCCAGATATAATCACTATTAAGCCCATATTTCTTTTCACACAGATGTCTCCATTTTTAATGTAATTGAAATCATACAGGTTATGTTGTTTCTCATCCTTCAATTTTCACTGAAATTATATCATCAAAATTTTCCTATATCGTTATAAATTCTCATCATGATTTTGAAGGGTCTGTTATGTTTTATCATTCAGATACACCATAATTAGTCTAATTTTGCTGGCATTCTGGAGGATATTTAAATTGCTGAGAATCTAACTTTCCATGAAATCAAACTGCATCTACAATAGTAACACTGTGTCCAGTTCAAAGTTATTGTTGTTACCCAATTAAAATCTAAAGGTTGACAGACAAAAATATATCAAAAGAGCTAAGAGGTGGCATTAGCTTATATTTAGAAAGAAGAGTTTGTAAGACATACAACACTCTGCTCTATTTTTTACTGCGATATTCATGCCAAACTTAGGAAGGCTAAGCTCAAAACATTTAGGTATTTGTGTCTTGTTCTCTAACTCTTTCTGAAGCCCAGGTAAACTCATGCATAACTGGTAAATTCTTATATATTTTTCTTTTTTCTTGGGCAATATTTTGCAACTTACAACCCAGAGAGACCTAATTCACACTTACTAAATGAAGAAAAATATTTAGTGTATATAACAAAGATGAAAGTTGTATTAGTGTTTTCAGAAAAATGAGGAATAAATATATTACAGTAAATAATTATAGATGGTTATATATTAGTGTATAACAAGTTATAATTATATATATAAGTTTATAAGGAAAAATTTTCACATAACTACTGAGGCTGAGAGTTCACAAATTGCAACCTGCAATATACTTTACTGAGCTTACCTGTTCAAGTACTAATCTCATCAAGAAAATAGCCACACAGACACCCTCAGAAATACTGTTTGACACCCATCTAAATAGGGTTAGCAGAGTCCTGGGTGTGAAAGACCTACCCTATGGAGGATGGTTACCAGAATGGTGTTAGAGAGAAATGAAGAAAGAAGGTTTGCTTCTGGTTATTCAGAGAAGCTCCAGTCCTCAGTGTCACCTTGGACATCATCTCCTGGCTTCCAGTGCAGACACTGCAGTCCTGAGCACAGACACTTCAGCCTCCTGATAGAGACTTGCATGAGAAACTGCAATGGGCTCCAAGCCTTTGACTGGATTCTTCACATCTCCAGCACACAGAAAGGCATTTTATACTCTTACACCTGACTCTGGGCAGCTATTGCAAACCAGTTTTCTATATGTTTACATATTTGTATATCTTAAATTAAAAGATAAACAAAAGAAAGTGAGAGAGAGAGAGAGAAAACAGACAGACAGACAGACAGACAGATAGACAGGCAGAAAGAAAGAGTTTTACCAGATATCTAGGCATCTCCTGATCCAATCAAGTTTAGACATAAAATTAACAGTCCCAAGTCTACCCCTTGTTAAACTTGACATTCATATTTATCTTGTTAATCTATACTTAATCTCCAAATAAAGATACTCCAAATAAAGATACATCATCATGGTTATAATTCTTTCCATTTGACATTTAAGACTATCCTGCTTATAACCCACAATGCATTAATCCCTTTCCCAAAAAATGGAAGTAAAATCCTTGAGCTGTGTTTATTATTCTATTTTGCATCCTGTAATTTAAGTATGATAATGTAAAATTAGCCATAGTTAAGCACTATGAAATAAATTCAATATGTCTTACATTATATCTTAAGTTGTAGAAGTGAATAAGAGAAGGGAAATTAAACACACACAAGTTTATAATGAAATAAAAACAATCATGACAATTATAGTTTTCTTTTTGTAACTGGTTGTAATGCAGTTGTAGCAGGTATCTGTGACAGCCTTACTCAGCTATCCTTGTGCATTCCCCTTGCCTTCTTTGTGTGCCCCAGATGTTCACTGTCATTTGGTGGGGTGACCTAAACCTCCACTCCCGAAAGAACTGGGCCATCTGTAGTTCTGTTTAAATTGAGTTGTTGTAGTTTTACATTTACCTTAATCATATGGCATGGTATTACTGAATGATGTTCTAAGGCAGTGACAACAAACCTTTTAGACCTTTCAATGTTACAAATAACCCACTTCTGCACAGGTACCATAGGTTCCCCACCACTTCTCTAAGATTTCTCCTGTATTCCAAACTCTTCTTTACATCCACTGTGTACTACCTGTCCAATTTTCCCTTGGTAATTATGATCAATAAGCCAGATAAACCTTTAATTCTGTCTTTGTCTGTTGACTTGAAGTTATGAGGAACCCAAAGTAGTAGGTGACAGTCCTAACTTCCAGTTCAATGGAATTACTGTTCTGTTACCTGGTAAAAGCATTTCCCCCCCTAAAACTAAAGCTCGTAGACTAGTAGAATATGAAGGAACAGGAACAGGGACAAAGAATTTTTCTGGAGGATTACCAGAGTTAGTAGTGAAAGGTGTCATTCCCATTTCTACTCCTTGATCCCTAGACCATAAATCCTAGATATCAGAGAAATAGTAGTGGACACTAATTCAGAGTATGCGCAGCCTACTTGAAAACCTTTCCCCAGCCTCCAAGATACTGCCATCTATTTGGTGCTATAACTGAGTTTTCAAAAGGTCAGTACACCATTTTGTCAAGCCATCTTCTTCAGTCTGGTGGAAAAAGATAATAGATCCATGAATTCCAATATCATGTGCCAACTATTACACTTCTTTTCCTGAGATGACTTGTTTTATCAGATGCAGTGCTGTATGGAATATTGTAATGGTGTATAAGGCGTTCTGTAAGGCTAGAGAAGGCAGTTTTGACTGAAGTATTCTATGCAGGAAAGACAAGTGAGCATTCATATAGAGCATAAATATCTTCATATCCTTTGATCATATGGAAAAACTTACTCAAATAGCTCTTCCCCAAATAATTTTTCCCAATTTTCTAATCACATGCCTTATAAGTCCCTAACTATCCAACCAAACTATTGTCCAAAGCACATTAATTGGTGTATAGTTTCGTTTCTAATGATTTCTCCTTCGAAGAAAAGTGAATAATCAAGATACCTTTCCCAAAGTTTTGCCTGCTGGGAGGACTTCCCTTCACCACTGTCCTTCCAGAATGCTCCAGAGAGAAGCTGCAGTGCTACTGCCCTCTGCTTTCAGATAGAGCCTGTATATCCTTCACACACAACCATATATAAACCAGGCCTATCTTTTTTTTCTCTGTCAATTGAGTGTAGGTAACTTCTTTTGAGGCCACACATATAGCCTAGGAGGAAGAAATTGATATCACACAGGTCCATACTATCTCAAACAGATTACACCTCAGTGTAAAAGACAATTCAAAAAAGAAAATAAAAAAGTAGAGCCCCTTTACTTCCACAAGGCAACATACAAGGTCATAGAAGTGTCCAATATGTTCCTATAAGGAGCAGTAAAATAAATGAAAATATTTAGCTTAGTATAATTATTTACAAATGTTGAATTATTTGTTGCATAAAAGAAAATTAGATGTGTTGTATTTGGAGCCATAACACAGAATTTATACCAATAAAACATAATTTTGCTTAATATAAGAAAGAGTATTCCAAAATATTGTAATAAAAAGTAGATTAGGTTGTATTAGAAGTACTTACCCATTAGAATACTCAAGTCACAATATAAATAATAATTATTTGATGGAGGCACTAAGAAGAGAAGTCAATATATTCATACAAAGCTCCATTCAGGTATATTCAAATTGACTTTCAAATTTTCTGGGGATTTCTGCTTTCATACTATGGTCTATTATAGCAAGATATTTATTTGAGAGTTAAAAGTCATTTTTTCAGTATGAATGTTGTCTGGTTCTTCTTCAAGAACCAGGACAAAAGTGTGAATCACATGTTACTCACTGATGTGCCAACAAGCTTATTTTTCCAAGATGGTATGGGAAAATGTCACTGAAAACTAGCACAAACTATGATTTAGAGGGAAGGAAGTCAATATGTAGGAGACTGTCAAATCTGGGGGTGAGAAGAGACAAGAAAAGTGAGAACTAATAAGATGAGACTTTGAGAAATAGAAAGCATTGAAGGGAATAGGACAAACCAAATGGGTCAGAAATAGCACAGTGAGAAATGAGTAAGTGTTAGTTAGCTTCTACCTGACAACAATGGCCAGTAAAGAAACAATAGAAAGATAAAATAAAAAGAGATATATGGATATAGATGAAGAGGAGAATCTCGAGCCAACTCACTCATTTGAAAATTGAGAATTGTTCTGACATTTAAATGAAAAAGCAAGTAAACTTGATGTATTTGGCACAGTTTTTGAAACATCTTAAGTGTACACTGTAGCTGTAGCTATGAGTTATTTGAAGGATTTACGTATTCATCCATTTGTTAATTAAAAGTTTATTGTCTGTCAAAGCTTGGCCTGATCTAGTGAGTCATCACCATTGTAAAAGTTAGAGATTTTCACAAAATCCAAGCAAAAGGAAATCAAACATGGTAATCAAACAAGAAGGAACACTCCAATTCACAATCTGTAACACTAACCTTTCATTCTACTCCTGAATAGAAAAACCAAAACAGTCTTCTTTGTAAACTGATCTTTATACATTGCAATCTCATAGCATAAAGTGATTGATAGTATTCCTTAGTATCCCATGAACTCAGTACAAAAATTTGAGCTTCTCTGGACCATCTGGGCTTCCTGTGAAAATGTTACCCATAATTAAGTCAAATGGCAGTCAAAATTATTTAATTCAGCTCATTTATTTTAATAAAATGCCTTCTAAGTTCAACTCCCCAGGGTTAAGACAGTCACTTTACTTAATTTACAACTCTGGAAACTTGACAGCACACCAAGGATATAGCGAGACTTGGCAGTTGACCAGAAAAATTGTACATGTGTTGAGTCGATGTTCAAAAAAATGTTTTTAAATCACAATAAATAGGAAATTTGGGAGCAGAAAAGGATAGAAACGGTATAATGGAACTAGGAGGGAAATTCTTGACTTGTCAAGGAAAGTTAGGATGGAGGAGTAGGGAGAACATAAAAAGAACTTCAGTGAGAAAAAAAATACAGCCATATACCAGTCCTTCCACTCCTGTAATCCATACATCACATGAAGAAGAGTAAAGTAAATACATTTTTAAATCTCTAGTTTGGTTTCCCCTTGATAATTTTTTAAAGGAAATCTCAATAAGTAAAATGACTAAGCATTCTTCAAAGTGTATATCAATCTTCTGATAGGGATAGAACTAGATTGTCTCACTTCAATGATATTTCCATAGTGCTTTTTAAACATGGTATTATACCATGAAAACCTCACCCAAGAAGTATACCCTCGGGAAGAAAATGTAGCATAAACACAGTGACAGTAGTAAGCAGAGTCTGTGTTTAAAGCATTCACCATAACAATCAACTTAGATTGACTTAATTTTTCAAACCACTACTAGTTACATGCCCTCAAGTTAGTTGGTTACTTTTCCTGAATGTTGGTTTAGTTTTTGTTTCATCTTTATTCTATTTTATTAGTGTATGTTTGCAATGCTACATCATAGTCACAGTTGTTTGGGGGAATTGGTACATAAGTATATATGTATATGGTACATTTCAATTCTTCCCTTTATTTCTAAAAGGTTATGTTGAGAGGTAACTCATTCAGTTATTATTATTGTTAGAGAAATAATATTATATAACATGAAGTCCTTAACATAGTCCCTGGCACATAGGAAGTATTGGCACATAGGAAGTAAATGGTAGATCTTATTATGAAGGTCAGAGTTTCCATATACTATATTTCCCTAATCAGACCATTAGATCTGACATGTGAAATTTATTCTGAAATAAACATTAAAAACAGTAACTATAAAAGAAGAGGTAAAATTTGATTACAGTCATGAACTAACTATAAATGGTATCAAAAATATAGTACAGTAAGTCCCCGATTTACAAATGAGTTTCATTCTGGGAGAATGTTCATAAATTGAACTCATTCCTAAGTCCAAAAAAGTGATTGCTGTACATCTTTGACACAAGTGTACAATATAAAGCATAAAAAACTCAAATACACACACACAAATACTGTAAATAAACTATTTTTACTTTAGTTTTAGTTACCTAAAAATGGTGGTACAGTAGAGTAAAACTGTAAATTTTTTTACTTTTATAGTTACCTTAAAACTATAAGGTAGACATATCCACAATTTGTTTTGCATATATGAATGTTCGTAATACAAGAACCATTCAGATCTGTGAAAGTTCATAGCTCAAATGTTCATAAGCCAGGGACTTAACTATATATTCAGTTTCATACACAGATAAGGTGCTGAAGCTGACTAAAATGATTGACATTAAACTCATATTTGGCTCAAATAGATAAATAGATAGGTGACATGTGGAAGACCAACACATATGCAAACATTTGAGACACCATTTGTGGAATAATGCAGCAAACTGCTAGAGCTGATTACGGTCTGTCCAGATCTACTTAATGGTAAAGATTTCAGTCACTCTTGACAAAGACTATACAGAAAATTAAAAGTCAGGAATTTTCCAACCCTCTTCTGAGCATTCAGAACTAAACAACTTTTAATGTCTAGTAAGACAACATGAGTTAAAATCTCAAGTGAAAATAGATTCTTGCATGTAATACTTTTGGAGTATAATTGGGTCCAACTACTATAGTTTATCAAGTCTAGATCATAAGTCAGAATCAAGTGTATGGCAGAGAAGCATAGGTTATCATTAATTGTGGTGGTTGTGGAAGTGTAGAGTGATGGTAATCTTCTTTCAGTACAAACTCGGAAGACCAGAAAGGGACGTTAGCATGCTTCCAATTTTTCAGTTATGTTCTTCATTCTCACTTGTAGTATGATCAGGAAGGAATTCTATCAATGTATTTTCCAGCCATATAATAATCAAGGGCAGAACTAATCTACAAAAGCCTATATACTGATGAGGGTTTTAGAGACATTACTCTCATTCTTGGTGCTATTTTCCCTATTATTTGCAGATGATGGGCAGGTGAGAAAAAGATGTATAAAAGTACATTACTCAGGAATCTCCAGAAAGACAAAACCAATAGGAGATAGATGATAGATAGATGGATAGATAGAAGAATTTATTAGGGATATTAGCCCATATGATTATGGGGGCTGAGAAGTTCCCTGTAGGCCATCTATAAACTGAAAACCACCAGAGAAGATCTGGGCTCCAAGTCAGAAAGCCCAACAACAAAAGAAGTTGATAGTATTAGTCTGAATTTGAAGGCTTGAGACCTCCCAGAAAGCCACTGGCCAAAGAATCTGGAGTTCTGAGTCCAAGGGCAGAAGAAAGAAGTCCAGCTTTGGAATAGAGAAAGAGATTAGAGAGTGAGAGACTTCAGCATCTTCCACCCATTTATTCCATCCAGAGGACCAGTCAGTTGTATGGCACCAGTCCACACTGAGAATGAATCTTTCCCATCCAGATCCCTGATCCACATGCTGACATGCTCCAGGGATACTCACCCAGACACCCAGAAACATTGCTTCACAGGCTACTTACGTTTCCCACTATCCAGTCCAGTTGGTACCTAAAATTAACCACCACAGCACACTTCAACAATCTGCATTTTTGGAAGCTGAGGTGGAAATAGAGGTAATGGGCAACAAACTGGTAGATGCTTCAACATGACTGTTACTGAATGGCTTACAAATCCTCTCAACCCACTGTCCATCTATCCTAGTCACTGAGACCGACAAATATCTATTCTCTGAAGTTCCCCTACCCTAACTTCTCACAACACCTATTTGAAAGAATAGAAAACTTTACTTTTTGTTTCCTAGAAACGTTTTCTCTAAAGTTGGAGTCTTAGAATTACCTGGAAACTTGTTGGAAATGCAGGCTCTGGGGCTATACTCTAGAAGTACTCAATCAAAATCTTCATTTTAAATAAGCTTGTACACTGTGTTCTCTTTTCCTAATGGCCCACCCTCATGCTGCAGGGTGCACTTCTTTACCAACTTTTTACTCAGCCCAAACTTGCTCTGCAGAACCCATTTTCCCTTACCTTCCTGCTTCTTGTTTCCTATCTTTAGTAAATGTGAAACTTTTCCACCATTGAGTAAATAAAATAAAAAAGAAGCTCAAGCACTTCCGTGCAAAAATTGAACAAAACTATCCAGATTTTCCCCATATCAGGAGAAATTCAGCAAAGTTCCCTCTGCCTTATTTCTGCACTATGTCCAAACAAATCATTTGCAACCTAGATGGCGTAAAATGATTATTTGTTAATTGTGCAAGTATTAGACAAGCCCAGCTAGCCTTCTAATTCAAATTCATCCAGAATGACTCTGCTCATTAGTAAGAATATAATTTTGAATTTATACCTGACTCCAGGAAACCATAGCCTAACTCCCTAAAGAGACTTACAAATGAGAAACTGTGTATTCACAGTTAACAGGCCATAGTATCATAGTCTGTTAATATCATTCTCAAATATCTGAACTGAACTTACAACAACAAGCTTATTTTTCCTATTGTCAAAATTATACTAGCAACTCTCCTTACTACCAACAGCGTTCTACTTCTTGAAACACTAGTTTTACAAAGGAAATACCTAAAATTTATTACCATGCATATGCTGTAGGTATCTACAGAAGACAGACAAACTTCAAACATTTCAGTGCTTAACAAATTGAAGTTATTTACACATTCCTACATTCATTTGGTAAATAGTTCATGGTTTCTCTGTGCTGTACTATGAAAAAGACATATCCAGGCTTACAATTAACCTTAGGGATATAGAAAAATTGACAGATCACTATGATACTATAAGTCTACTTTGAATTATTATGGTGAAATTCCTAAGACAGGCTCATTTTTTTAAAATGTTACGCCATGTTGGAACTTGGGATGCTGGAAAAGAAAGCAACCTGCTTGCCTGCCCTGGTAAGCAGCTGTAGCCTGGCAAGCTGCGGCCGACCAAGGACAAGAACCAGCAGCGTTTCCTGAGATCCATGCCATCTTGGAACTTGAGGCGCTGGGAAAGAAAGCAATCCACTGGCCGCCCTACGGGGTGACTGCAAGCCTACCAGCACGCAGGCTAAAAATCAAACATCCCATCCCCACCCCACCCCCATTAGCAAGTGGGAGCCAGAGATCTGAGCATCTCCTGGGAGGTTGACCATATGCAACATAGCAAATAAGGGGGATTTCCTTCTACCATCTCTTTGAAGGCAAATATTGTTATCACTGTTTTGCTTTGTTCTGATTAATGATATTGCTCTATTCAATATTCTGCTTTGATAAGTTCTGTAATGTCCTGTATTTCCTTTGATTTTGCTATACCTGATTGAAAGAACAACTATTGTGAAGATAATGAGATATACTAGTGCTTATTACTATTATCTGGGTAATCTGCTGTGAAGTTCTGTACCAATTTCACTACACTGTCTCAATTGGCTTTGTTCCATCTTGTTCTGTTGTGTTTTACTACCTTCAAAATAATTTAATTTTTTTTAATTTTATTGGTACATTTTAGATATACATAATGATAACATTCATTATACAAAATTTTTATCTGTATATTATACATTTGGTTTCTTTTATTCACATTCCCCTCCCTTCCCCTCCCTTCAACCACTCTACCCCTCCTTATTAAAAAATGCTGTTTCCATTTTGTCCTGCTATTTTCTTTGTTTTTCTTGTCCCTTCTTTCCTTTCCCTCTCTCCTGTCCCTTGTTCCTTTCCCATTTGAACATCTTCTCATTTCCCAATATCTATTATATATTTTATTTATCCTTGTTTATCCTTTTGCTTTCTCACATCAAAGAAACAATGCAGTATTTAGCACTTGATCTCAGCCAAAAGGCCGAGAAGTGACACAATGCAGTATTTAAACACGTCGATCTGATTTATTTCACTTAAGAGTATGGTCTCAAGGTGCATTTATTTACCTGGAAATGTTTTAGGCTTCTCCTTCTCATAACTGAGTAGCATTCCACTGTATAAAAAAATAAGTTCTTTATCCAAGTTCTTTATCCATTCACCAGTTGATGTGTATTTGTGCTATTTCCAAGACTTACCTATTACAAACTGTGGTGTCCTAAACATGAGTGTGCATATATCACTGTGATATGGTACTTTTAATTCTTTTGGGAAGATACCAAGAAGAAGAACAGCTGGCTCAAACGGAAACTATAGTTTTAGGTTTTTGACAAGTATCCACACTTTTTCACAACAGTTGCACTAGTCTATCCTCCCACCAGAAGACGAGAAGTGTTCTTTTCTCTCCACCGTTCTACAGCATTTGCTGATGGTTGAATTCTTGACAATAGGCATTCTTTTTGAAGTCAAATGGAATCTCAGCTTTGTTTTAACTTGCATCTCAAAAATGACCAGTAATGTCAAATGTTTTTTCATATATTTATTTGCCATTTCTACTTCATCTGAGAAGTGTCTATTCATTTCAGATGCCCATTTTGGACTGGGTCTTTAAATTTGGAGAGACTGACTTTTTTGAGTTGTATAAATATTTTAGATACTAGTACTTTGTTGGAGGAGCATATAGCAAAAAATGTTCTCACTTTGTGGGTGTTTTCTTTTGCTATGAAAAAGCTTTTTAATAAGATGAGATCCCAGTTGTTGAGTCTTTGTGATACTTCCTGTGTGATCAAGGTTTTGTTGATAAAGTGTTGGTATATACCTATGTCTTCACCTATATCTTTTCCTGCACCTTGCCTCCATCTACTCTATTTTCCAGCAGATTTAGTGTTTCTGTTTTAATATTTAGATCTTTGATCCATTTTGATTTTAGTTTACTGCATAGTATTCTTTGGCATGAGGAAAGCCAGTTTTTCACCACCATTAAAGATCTTTCAGCTGTTTGGGACTGGTAGGCCCACCCATTGCCTGCAGAGAATATCACAGAGACCCACAGCACAGCCTGGACTGTTCAGGACTGGGAACATCGCGGAGACCAGCAGCTCATCCTGGGCTGTTTGGGACTGGGAACATCACAGAAACTGGTGCTTGGCCTGGGCTGTTTGGAACTGGTAGGTCCCTTTGCTCGCGGGGAACACCACAGGGACTGGCAGCTCGGCTGGGGATGTTCGGGACTGGAAACATCGCAGGGACCTGCTGAGAGCTGGGGCTGCTCAGGAGAGACAGGCCCACCCTTCGCCGACAGGGAACATTGCAAGAACCAAGGGCAGAGGGCCTGAGGTGCCTGGAACTGCCACTGCTGGGCCTGCCCCTCTTCCAGGAGCATCTAAGAAGCGTGCCACAGGCCTGAGCTGCCTGAGACCACATCTGCTGGACCAGCCCTTGCACCGGGAACATTGGACTGCAGTGGACTACCATGCTGGCTTGATGAGAGGCCCAGGAATCCCTCACCCAAACAGAAGACCTCATCAGTCTTCAGTCAGTGTGGTGAGTTTCCCCATTAAAATAGAGGTCTTCAGTGGGTAAATTGGAGCAGAAGTGAAACTCCCTCCAAGTGCAAGACCTTGGCTAACCTGGCAAGACAGTTGGTAAACCCCTCCCCACACAGAGAGCATCAGATAGGTTGAGGAGTGTGCCAATATCACCCCACCCCAACTTAGAGGGAATTCGAAGAACTTATGAGACCCGGGCTGGGGATTTAGCTCAGTGACTTAAGCGCCTGCCTGGCAAGCATGAGTTCATGAGTTCAATCCCCGGTACCAAAAAAAAAAAAAAAAAAGAACTTATGAGACCCCCAGTGACACAGTAGTGCCTCAGCTGACACAAACACTATAGCCAGGGAGACCTAGTGAGCTGTAACAACCTGAAGATATTACAACAGCAGGAACTAATAGTTGCCCTACATCAATACTTCTAGGCGAGTTAGCCCAGAAAGAATATAGGACTCACCCAACAGGCACAGTAGGAGGAATTCAGGAGACTGGATCTCCTCTTCATTGTAGTGCCCAGCAATTTGACAAACATCAATCACACAGTAGAACCCTGAAACACACACTGCAGAAAGTTGTGACTGTTGGAATAGAAAGACCAGAAATTCACCCAAAAGGTGAAAATGACTAAACGAAAAGGCAAAATGCAATCCCAAACATCTAGTCCATCAGGGGCAAGAGCAGCCAATAATGAAATAGAGGACCCTAAAATTCATGCACCAGAAATCTCTGAAAAGATAGCAAATGAAGTAAAGAAACAAATCCATGAGGCTATAGAGGAATTCAAATTAGAAATAATGTCTTATGTAAAGACAAAAGTAACAACCTTAGTAGATGAGCTGCTCAACATAGCTAGGGAAGAAATAGATAAGAAACTACAGGAGCATGGGAAATTGATTGAAAGTTTGAATGAACAATGCAGAAAACAAGCAGAATCTATGAAATGAATTGAAAAAGATATGCAAGAAACAAAAAATTGCACTGAAAGCCTGCAAAGCCACTTAAATGAAGCTGAGGATAGAATTTCGGACCTTAAGGACAGGATCACAGATAGCGATCTTGAAAGGGTAGAACTTACAAAAACAACAAAGCAGTATGAAATGACAAGCTACAAGATGTTGCCAGGAGAAAAAATGTTAGAGTAAGAGGCATTCGTGAGGAGGCAGGAGACAACGCAAAGGATATAGCTAAGCTGTTCACAGAAATAATGGCAGAAATTTTCCCAAACATGGGGAGAAATTGGATATACAAATAACAGAGGCATATAGAATGCCACACAGTCATAACCAACATAACCTACACCCAGACATATAATAATTAAGATCTCAGACATGCAGCATAAAAACAGAATACTAAAAGCTGTTAAAGAAAAGACATAACTCACCTATCAAGGAAAGCCTATTAGAATCACAGCAGACTTCTCAGCACAAACCTTCAAGTTAAGACAAGCTTGGAGTGAAGTATTTCAAGCCCTAAAAGAAAACAGCTTTCAACCCAGACTGATGTACCCAGCAAAACTGCCTTTCAAATTTAATGGAGAAACAAGATACTTCCATGACAAAGAACAACTAAAGAAATTCATATCCACCAAACCAACCTTAGAAAGGTTGCTGAAGGATATCCTAGGTAGAGATAAAAATGACCACAACCTCCAGAACAACAACAGAAAGAAATCACCATGCTGGACAAGAAAGTAAACAAGGGAGAAAAGCAGGAAACTAACAACAGTAACACAACATTGCAAAGTCAAGCCAGTACATATCAATGATATCTATAAATGTAAATGGGCTCAATTTACATATCCAAAGAAACAGGTTGATGGAATGGATCAAGAAACAGGATCCCACAATATGCTGTATACAAGAAATGCATCTGACTCAAAAAGAAACTCACAGATTAAACGTCTAACGATAGAAAACTGTATTCTATGCAACAGGAACCCAGAAAAAAACAGGGGTAACCATTCTATCTGCAGACAATGTGAACTTCAAACCTAAAATGATTAAAAGAGACAAAGAAGTTCATGGTGATAAAATCAACATGGTACTGGCAAAGAAATAGACATGAGGATCAATGGAACAGATTAGAAGATACAAGTCTAGATACAAAGACACTCATCACCTGATATTTGACAAAGGAGCTAAACATGTTCACCGGTGGAAGGATAGCCTCTTTAATAAATGGTGTTGGAAAAATTGGTTCTCCACATGCAGAATACTGAAACTAGATCCATGCCTATCACCATGCACAAAACTGAAGTCTAAATGGATCAAACATTAAACAGAAACTAAACATTGAAACAGAAACACTAAATCTACTAGAAGATAAGGTAGGTAGAGAGCTTGGAGACATAGGGGTAGGCAGAGAATTCATGAACAAAATGCAAACTGCATGGGAAACACTTCAGAGAATCAACAACTGGGATCTGATATTACTGAAAAGTTTCTGAACTTCAAAAGCAATCACCAGCAGAGTGAAAAGAAAACCCACAGAATGGGAAAGAATTTTAGCCAGCAACCCCTCAGACAAAGGACTTATATCAAGAACATATAAAGAATTGAAAAACATCAACCCCTCCAAAATCAAAGACCTTCTCCAAAAATGGGCAGCTGAGATGAACACTCAGTTCTCAGATAAAGATATACAAATTGCAAATAAATACATGAAGAAATGTTCACCATCACTGGTCATTTGAGAAATGCAAATTAAAACAACATTCAGATATCATCTCACACCAGAAAGAATAGCTGCCATCAAGAAATCAACTGATAACAAATGTTGACAAGGCTGTGGGGAAAAAGGAACACTGCTCCACTGTTGGTGGGAGTGTAGACTGTTCATAGTGAAACCACTATGAAAATCAATATGATGAATTCTCAGAAGACTAGGATTAGAAGCTCCATTCAACCCAGGTATTCCATTCCTGGGTATTTTCCCAGAAAAACTGAAAAGTTCATATCACAGTGATATATGTGCACCCATGTTCATAGCAGCACAATTTTTAATAGCTAAATCTTGGAAACAACCAAGAAGTCCATCAACTGCAGAGTGGATGAAAAAGATGTGGTATTTTTTTTATTTATTTTTTTTTTATTTAAAAGAGAATAAAACAAAAGGGGGTAGTACAGAGCAGATCAGAAGAGGACAACATAGGCAACACAGTACTTTACATTAAGTCAACTGGACATCAACATTATCTAACGCCATATCTCTAACTCTGCTATAGTTGAGCATAGTTTCAATTACAATAATATCAAACATAACACAATAGTATAAAACCATGCATTTAGTGAAAGAATTCCAGGGCTTTCTGAACCGAATAACATAAAATGATCAATGAGTATTATAATATCTCATTTTTTATAAAAAAGAAAAAAATTTGTTT
>PVJX010023964.1:0-28623 GCA_004027295.1 Dolichotis patagonum | reverse complement strand
TTAAATAAGAATATTCTATAGTTACTCAGCAAGGAAGAACTAGAACAAGAGTGGATTAAAAATAAAACAATATAATATTGTTTTAAAAATGGAACACTAGCTAGAGATACAGCTCGGTAGCACAAGTGCCTACCTGGCAAGTACAAGGTTGTAATTTCAATTCTTAGCAGCAAAATAAAGAAAGAAAGAAAAGAAAAAGGAGCACTGTTTAAAAAGTTCTATAAAACTGATATGATTTCTATCAAATACTGGATGTAAGAAGCTCAGTTCATTGTTGGTCTCAGCTTTTCTTATCCTCTCATTATAACTGTCTTCATTCTTTTTTCATTAATTATCCCATTATTCTTGGGATACAATCTTGGCAATTTCTTGAAATAAGCTAATTAGTTGTCAGTGCACCAAAATATCTCCATGATGATGACAATGATTTTAGCTCAACTCTTCAAAAATATGTGGAATGTTAAACCAGGCATGGTGGTATATGCCTGTAATCCCAAAACTCTGGAACTCTGAGATAGTAAGAGTGGAAGGTCAAGCCCAGCCTGGGCAATTTAGAGAGTTACTGAGCTTTTTTCTCAAAATAAATTTTTTCTAAAAGACAGAGATGCATTTCAGTGCAGAGGCCCTTGATTTGATCTTCAGTACAATAAAAAAAAGTACAGAATGTGTTGTTTGTCATCCCTGATGCAGTACAGTGGAAAGATAAGGCATATGCACAGTGTAGAGAAGAGACAGACAACACTGCAATACAGTATAACTGCGCAGTTGATTCACCTATCAAGAGAAAGACAGTTTTTTCAGAAGGCAAAGATATCTCCATTTGAGGACTCAATGGAAGATCCACACAGAAGGAAGCCAAAAGCTAAGTGGCTTCAAAGATAAACAAGATTTCCCATCCGACAATGCAAAATAATATTTGAGATGTGTCTTCTACTAAATTTTATCTTTAAATTCAGATGAATTGAAATTTAATCTCATTGGTTTAAATTAAATTAAATCTCATCAGTTTTAGATGAGATTCCTGTGTATGAGTGCTTCTAGAAGACCCTTAATATATTAACCTAAGCAAATAGATGGGTGATGAAGAAAACTGATAAGTACTTGTTGTTCCACAAAATTGGATACTCCAAGAGCAACTAGTCTTTATGCTTTCATTGCAGCATGCTACCAGGAGCTAAGGGATGTAGATAAGGTTCTAATTAGGCACTGATAACTCCTCAAGTTGTCATAGACAACAAATCAAACAAGTTTCCACATACTGGGAGTGCTAATTGTCATCATTTGTAGAATGTGGTTGGTGGGTGAAGGGGAGGATGCTATAAATAAGATAGGACTGCTGTACAAAAGAGTGGAAGACACTAATATCATTCCCTTCTCGTGTGACCCATCAGTTTCCTGAAACTGTTATAATAAAACACCAACAACTAAGCAGTTTAAAAAAATGTGTGCTTACTTTCTGATAGTTGTGGAGGTCAGAAGTTCAAAATCAAGGTTTTAACTCTGACAGCTCCAGGGCAGAAGCTTTTCTTGTCTCTCCAAATTTGCTGTGTCTGCAGCAATCCTTACATCACTGACTTGCAGATGCCTCAGTCCAGTGACTTATCCCACTTCTTCCTGGGTTATATTATCTTCTCACCACACACGAATTTCTGTGTCTTCTACTTCTTTTTATATAAAAAGCAGTTATGTTTGGTTAGGATTCACTCTAATGACTTCATTTTAACTTTATTTTTTTATTTAAAAAAGAGAAAAGTCATAAAAGAACAAAAAGCAAAAGGCATAAACAACAACAACAAACTCAAGACAATTAGAGACTATATTTTTTTAACAAACTGGTTGCATTCTGAAGCACTGAGTGCTACAAATTCCCCTAACATGCTTCAACATGTGTGCAGAAATTTCATGTTTATCATCTGCTTAAAGTCATATTAACATTTTTAGGTTTGATTATCATTCATACTCTAGTCATTGATGTAGAAACATATGACAGCTTCCTGTGATAATCAAGTGTCTTTTAATTCCTCATTGCCACTACCTGAGAGTTAGTAATTTTTCTCAATTATACCAGTTTTACTTCATAGTGTCTGGTTTTATATACTACTTTCAATCTTTTCCAATTTCTGCTCAAATTTCCATTTCAAGCTCTCTTGATAGGAACTATACGTTCTTCATTCTTTTCTAACAGTGCTTAGAATTCCTAAAACTTAATTAGAAGATAAAATGAATGGTGTTTTACAACAAAGCAAATAGGCTTACTTACTCTAAACCATTTATTCCTCCATATTCCAATGTATATTTAGAAGCTTGAAGACAAAGATATCATACTCAAGACTAAACATATTTGCTTCTCCATGGAATTGTTTTGTCATACAATATCACACAGGAAACACTCATTAAGAATCACTGCCTTAAACCATAGGCTTACTGTAAATAAATAAACAATCCTATTTCTTAATAACATCTGTGTATTCAGGTATTATTATGTTGTCCTTTCTTTTAAGTTTTGTGACCTTAAAAACAAAAAGAAAGCACTGAAATACTAGTTTTATTTTCCGTTCATCTCATTTTCTTCTTAGTGACAACAAAAAACAAACCAGAAAAGTTTCCTTTCTTTCTTCTAACCAACTAAACTTTGCTTACTTGTACAGATACATACCTTTCTGCCTTAAGCATTTCCCTTAAGAAAATTCCCTTCAGAAAATTTAGAAAAAAAGTTTACTTGCTTGCATCCTCAAAATTGCTCAAACTCTTAGATTTGGTCTGGGCCAACCCTGCATGAGAATAAGCAAGACATAAATGTGCATGCTACCACGTGAAACGCACAAAGGACAATTCATCCCTGAAAACTGTGCAGCCATATAAAAGAAGAAGAGGTAAAGGAAGAAGGAAAAAATAAAAGAAAGAAAAAAATAAAAGTACAAAAAAGGGGAGGGGAGGGAAAGAGATTTTTAGTTTTCTTGAACCTTCCACAAAATAACTACGGTATTTCACTTCCAGAAAAACCTAAACTTACATCTTTTTTCTGTAGGAAAGTTTGAGTTAATCTTCTTTCTCAGGCAACCGAGAATGTTATATATTAGCAAATATTCTTTAGTTATTAGCAAGGCATCAGTGACTCCTACAGTTTATACTTATCCAAATGATATAAAATACAATTTAATATTTCTCCATTTAGGAAAGACATTAATTGCATACAGAAATGTGGTAACTAACTTACCTCTATAGCACCATTTTGTTTCTTTTAGAAATAGTGTTTTAATGCACAAGAGGGATTTTTGCTCAGAGAATAAGTTGTGTAAGAGCAGTGATGATATGTTGTATCTTTCATAAATCTCAGTCAACTATTCAATAAATATTTGCTAAATTATTTTTTGTATTTTGTAGATAATGCATTATAGAGTTTATTGATTGTTATTAGTACCTCCATCTCCAATTAAAATTTATTTGATGTAACTGAAATAACATAGCCACCTTAAGATGTTTTACATAAATTGTGTCCCAAATTGAACATCATGTTGAGGGATTTCCTCTGCCTTTCCTTCTGGCAGACTGCTTTCTCTTCATTTGAAATATTAAACTCTAGTTTCCACTGAGCAGATTACCAAGATTAACAGTCATTTTGTGCTATTCTAGGCTACAAGAAAAGCTTTTAACTCCTTTTCTCCAAGGAAACAAGTGCACTCTCTATTCTTTCTGATTTGTTGGATTAACATGTTATTTTGCTACCATCGTCTGCATTGTTGTTCTTGCTTTTGTAAATGTTAATGTTCTTTAATTGTTAATTGTTCTGTAATTGTTAATGTTTGGTTTTAAGGTACTGAGACAGTAAAAATATCTTTATAAATCTTTGGATTCTTTTTCTTAAAATTCTAAGGAATAGTATTTCTACAAAAACTGTAGGACCAATATGGACTTCTTGATTCTACATACAAGGTATGATTCCTTTTAAATTATGTATTTAAATTAAAAATTATCATATTAAAATCATATGGTCATCAACCCTCTCAAAATACTCCTTCATTTCAAACTCACTTAACACATCATTTTTGCCTCTTCCTGAAACAGTTGTAGAAACCCTTTTATGTCAGTCTTTAGCTGTACTATATTCGCTGCTTTCATGTCCTGAATCATTTAAAATGTTTATCCATCATGTCAGTTTGACCTGAAAGAACCAAAAGTCACAAGGCATCAAATCCAGTAAATAAAGTGTATTGGGATTTACCCAGTGGTGGTTTTACCAGCCTGCCTGTCTATTGGCGTCACTTAGTAGGAGTATTTACCACAATTTTTATCACACCTCATACAGACATACTTGAAAGAGGACTTTGAGAACTGATTCAGAAAGGGGCAAGAATGATGGTATAGTTTGTGCAAAGAGGGGATTACCAACAATATGTCTTTTTGTACTAAATTACCTTTACTTAAATATTCACTGTAGTTTTTGATTACCCTTTGGATTCGCAATTTATTGAGATACAAAAACTTGACTTCTCTGGTTTCAATTAACTTTAACGTGAATAAAACATTTATCAGACTCCTGCTCTACACCAACTTCTGCCTTTGGTGCTGTGAAAGCACAGCTGAAAAAGTGACACCTCTTTTCTTTCACTCAGTATATTTCTCCCTCTCAGATCAACCCTGCTAGCCTAACTCAGATTCTCTATAAGATTATTTTTCTGCTACCTGGTCTTTTTTGGTTTGTATCTCTTGTAAACTTCTATGTTTGTTAAGGGGTATATTTAGCTACTAAAATACACAACCAAATAACTTAGGCATGTTTGTATCTTTTTCTCACACGACTAATAGGCTTAGTGAAAATGAGTCCAGTGTCTTTGTGTGCCTCCACAGCATTTGGGGTATAAGGACATTCTTTGGTCCCACTGTTCTGTCATTCTTAGAGGACTGCTTCACCCTGTGGTCCAAGATGACTTGGTCCACATCTGTAACACACTCAGGAAGAAAGGAAAAAGAGGAAGAGGCACAGGCTTGATTCTTTCAGTTCAACTGACCAACATATAGCTATACTTTTCTATGAAGGAATATTGAAAATACCCTTAATCTCAGCCACTGAGGTCTATGACTGTGAGAAAGATGAGAAAAGTTATCAGCAATTACTGGTGGCTTTAGTACTCAAAAGAGATTATCTCTTCTTTCCATTCTGAGGTAATTCACTGGTTGCATGGTTGCTAATAAGTTTTTTTGTTTGAAATTATAAGGTATTTCAACTCTTACAGAAATATGTCTTTGATTATACAATGGTTTGTTAGTTTTTAAGAGTCATAATTCAATATAAGGCTTTTCAGGTAGATTTCCTTTAATAACTAGCAACTATCTTCTATTAAAGATGAACTTTCTGCTACAGTTATGTTAACTAATTCACAGAACATGTGAATTTTAGGTATTTTAATAAATTGTGTAGATCATCTTGTGGTAAGTACTCTTTATCTTTGCAATTCAAATTTATAACAAGGGCCAGGGATATAGATCAGTGGCACAGCACCTTCCTGGCAAGCATAAGATCATGAGTTCAATAGCCAGTATCAAAAAAAAGTTATAACAGGTAGCTATAAATTTCATGTAAGATTATTTTTTGGCTTTCATAAATATCCATATGTGCCTTTATGGAAAAATAAAAGAAACCATGTGTAATAACAAGCTAATTGAAGAACAATTGGTCCTGTTCATTTCAGTACTGCCTTTATTATTAAGGCCCTATTATTACTTTCCACTGAACAAATGATAAGAATAAAGAAAAAGCAATTAATGTGGAATATGATTGAGACTTTTTATGTACTTATGCAAAGAGGAACCACTTGTTCAAAAGATATCAGAATACATTTTAAAAAGTGAACAGGAAGTTATTATTAGCAGCTGAAAAAACAGAAAGGAATTGTACAATGTTCACAGACTATCACAAATAGCAATGAAAGCTCAAGATGTAAAACCTGGCTTTGCATAATAAATTTTTTATGGTGCAGAAGCATTGCTTTGAAATGGAGGCACAAGGTACATCAACTCTAAGTGCCCTGTTCATCACATAACAGGCTTCCGTGGTTGGATGACATTAATTCTGTGGATTTGTATAGCAAGTCAGGCCACAGGATATGTATTGTTTTACAAGGAAATATTGGAAACAGCTGGACGTATTGCAAAGATCGACCAGAGATAGAATTAGAGTGCACCACACATTTACTCTGCACACAGAATTTTGATGAGAAGAAGGAGAACCCTGGTTCATCTTAAAAGATCAGGCTACCCAACCTTAGGTAAGGTTTATGCACTAGTTGATTCATCTGCAATATGTAGCAGAAAAGAAATGTTCACCAAACAATTAATTTAAAACCATGAAGAATATAAGTATCCCATTAACAGCCTATAAACAGGAAGGCGTTCACTCACCATGGTAACCAGGAAGCTCTGTCAGACTTTTCACAGTTGAGGTTTCTGTTGTTGCTCAAGGGAATCCTGTGGAAGCCTTAATTTCCTCTGCTGCCAGACATGTTTTCCAAAGGTTAAGGTCCTTTTGTTTTTTTTTTTTTTTTTTGAGGGTCATGTTTAAGGCTCTTTTTAGTATCAAGAATAAAATCAAATAAAGCAGACATCACTGAGAGCTCTGTGCACTGCGGTAGAACTCACAAAGCAGGGACGGTTTCTTCACTCACAACTCTGATGTAGGGCATGAAGAAATGGCACGGTGCCCTTCGTGGCGAGAAAGGGCTGGAGTAGGAGAGTGCCCAGCCAACCTTGAAAGCCTATGGCTAGATTTGTTTTGCAGACATAATTCTCACTGTCTGAAGAAATGGCATCTACAAATCAAATGTGCTTTATTATTCCAAGGGGGAGGCCTTCTCAAAACAAATATGCAAATGTTCAATTTCAGCTAAAATGGACAACAGAGACTCACAAATTGCCCAAAAGAGAAAAGTTAAATCTTGGATTTTTCAGGGTGTATTAAGTGTTACAGCTCAGATCTAGAATATCTCCTGTGAGGTTCACGTGTTCAGAGGTGGGGGCTTCAGGCCCCAGCTGAATCATGGGGCCCCTGGACTCATCAGGAGATTCATCCACAGAGCAGTTCAGAGCTGAGCATGCTGTAAGCAGGTGGAATCCAGTCAGAAGAGGCGGGTCTCTGGGGTGTGGCCCAGAAGGAGCCCTCTCCTTGGCCATTCTAGTGGCTCTCCACTTCCTGTTAGCTAGTCTGTGACAGATTTTCCTCCACTCAGGCCCTTTCAGCTAAACATGGGCTGAAAATATGAGATTAAATAAACCTTGCCACTTTTAAATTGCAGGTATCGGGTATTGTCCTAGGGATTTAAAAAGTGACTAAAACATGGGGTGAGAGATGACACTGACTCCTTGCAAGATCCAGTTATGAGCAAATTGTCTCAAAAACACCTGCTGTACTCTATACTCCTGCTGGACTTGCTGTCTTTGCTCAATCCTGCCTTGGAAAGTTCTTGTGTTTATCTCCTTATTACTAGTTGTTAAGCCTTACATATATAACTTGCATTTTCAAATGTCTATCCTAGTCACACTGGGACCCAATGCCCTTATTCCTATGAGGCTTGAGCTAGTCAATTTGTTTGTGTCAATCTCACTAAGCTACAGATGCCCAGAAAGCTTGAAGGGTATTATTGCTAGGTGTGTCTGTGATGGTGTTTCTGGAAGAGACTAGCATTTAAATCAGTAGACTGGGTAAGGAAGAGATTGTGTCTCCTCAGAGCAGAAAGGTATGAAACACATGGAAATCTTGAATGGAACAAATAAGTAGAGAAAGGGAACATTTGTTCGCTTTGATCTGGTTCACTCATTGTCTACCATCAGGCATTGGAACTCTTGGTTTTCAGACTTCAGACTTAAGAATTATACCAAAGGCCACACACACGTGCACATGCACACACACATCCTCTTTCTGCAGTTCTCAGAATTTTGCTATCAAACTGGGAGTTACATCATCACATTTCCTGGTTCTTAGGTCTTCAGGTTCAAACTAAATTATACCACCAATTTTCTGGTTTTCCAGCTTGCAGGACTCCATAGCCTCCATCATTGTATGATTCAATTGTCTTAATAAATCTCCTCTTATACATCTATATATCCTCTTGATTTTATTTCTCTGGAAAACTTTCATACATAGACCAAGTAAATATGCACATGAATCAGTAATTGAAGATGGTTTCAGGGCTCTCTACAAAAAAAGACATTGCCTGCCAGAGCGCTTTTCTTCACTATTTTTATAACTGAATTTATAGGCTCAGGATTTAAACATATAATTATTATAGACATATCCTATCATGATTCCCATAGGACATGTGAGGACTAAGATGTCTTTCAAGAAAACCTAGACATTCAGACATCTAGGATGGTGGGATGAGTAGCCTATCCTAAAATTGGTTTTTTAAACAGACATAAAAAGAATTTATTAGAGATAGATATAGGATGCACTCAAGAGCAGAGGGCTGGTGCTCAGAGAAATGAGGCATGATACAAGCCAGAGAAGGGCACATTTAAAGGCTGTCTTCCACGTAGATGATCTAGGACATACATTCTCACTGTCCACCAGGTTACAGTGTAAGCCATTTATATGGGTTTGAAATGAAGATCAATGGGCCAGTATAGTAATCTCTAAGAGTAATAAAACGTTTCTAAAATGTTTCAGCGTTCCACCTTTTCAACATGGGGTTGTGAAATGTTGTACATTTTTTCTAGAATTTGAATATAACCACTGTCAGAGGTATAGCTGGTAGAGCAGATGATATACTTATCGCTCAATGTTATCTTTTTAATTTGGACTGTTTGAAGTGCATAACATTAAACTATGAAATAGATAATTTAAAATTAGTCCATGGGGAGAAGGGCCAACATAAGCTAACTGAGGAGTCTGAGAGTTAGACAGTAAAAGTGAAGGATAGATCAATGGAAGCACAATAGTAAAATCAAAACTTATCATTCACTCGCTAGAATTAACCTGCCTTAGCCAGCTGTGCTCTGAGAAGTGGATTAACATGTAGAGGGGGCGTAGACATCAGGGAACATTCAGGATAACAAGTGCAGTGGGAGAGGCAGATCTGGACATCAGGGAGTGTCACATGCAGAGCTGGCACTCAGCAGAGCTTCCCAGAAGCATACAGGCTGGCATTGGCAGCAGCTAGCGATGGATGTCATGCCACATAAATTGATGCACATTTTATAATGCACCTACCACTGGTAATAAATTCATAATGCTGTTGTGACTAAAGGTACGCAATGTTTCTAACAAGGCAGGGGACATGGAACCAACACTGGATAGACGAGCAATATAAAGCCTCAGAACATAAAGGCTTTAAGTAGACTTAGACACTAGGGAATAAAGAGACATGGAAAGGTTTTGGTAAGTGATAAGCCTAGAAACATATGGAGTAAGGCCAAGCAAAGATTCAGGAGTCATTCATGTGAACACATACTTATAGTGGCGAAAATGAATACAACTTCAGGAACTAGAATGCAAATGAAGAAGAACTGAGGTTTCTTGCCACCTAAAACATATTTGTGTCTCAAGTGAAGGTATTTCTTTAAAAAAGTCAATGAAAATCAATAATGTGGAAAGAAAGTGTGTTATTGAAACATAGAGGATAAAAAGCTCAGAGAGCATGGTTCTCCCTATATTTTCTATATCTGTGCCCTGGAACATGCTTATAGAGGAGGCCATCAAATCAACTAGAATCAAACATGAAGAAATAAGAGTCTATAATCTTATTAATACTGAAAAAGTCTCCAGTTCTGCTCTAGCAATCCCAATAACCCACTGAGAAATCTTCAGTTTTCTGAAGACATTTCTCCAAATTAAAACCCGACCAAATTTATCTCTTTTGAGGGCTCTTTGGGCTAAATAATGATAACCTGAAAGTATGTTTTCTCACCCTTTCCTTTTGCCAGCCTTCTCCCAACATGAAGAAAAATTTGTGACAGACTTTAGATCAAAAGCACCCAGAATTATAAATGATGATTTTCACAAGCATTCATTCACAACTGTCATCTGATTAGAGATCCACGGTCAGAAATAGAAGACTGATTTCTACCCATCTCCTACGACACACACTGGGCATCTCCTCAGTGTGTTACTTCCCAGGCAGCAATGCACTGTCCTCTGACTCACTCAGCAATAACAAGAACCACACATCTACTAAGAGGTCACAGTCAGGCAATTATATTATTATTGAAGATGGTGATCACAGGCTTGGAAGTGAACACCACTTCACAGAGGTTGTTCTGATTGGCCAGAATTTCATTTTAAAGTTTCTTTGTTTAAAAAATATTCCTGATCTATGAAATCACCCTTATGATGTTCCACACAATCCTGATGGATGCTTCCGCATCACTGGGATATGTCTCTGTGACAGCATCTACAAATATCTTAAAACCACAAATAGTGAAACCAGTTGAAATTTTTAGGTTATAAAGGCAAAAAAAAACCCACTTTCCAAGAATAATCCCTTATGCTAAACCAGCTGTCAGTGCAGAGATGACTACCAGTGCTACAGTCACCATATGCCAGGAGAATCTGCGGCAGGCCAAAGGAACAGCCACCTCTCCCACGCGTGGCTTGGTAGGATGTGAGTGGGGCTGTGCTGCTGCACCCACAGCAGGCCACAGCATGCACCCGCCTGCCTCACTCAGGTTCCTGTGAAGTGGAGGTGTGTGCTGCACAGATGCTATGCTTTGCTAGTGGTAAATTATATGAGGCCCACACGTATCTGTGTGACAGCCCACAGACGGAAAATGCAGTCTGTGGTATTTGCAGAGGGTTTATTTTAAGTGGATTTTGCTCCCTCTAAAAGCACTCCTCTAGCATTATGTAAAGATAGAATGTCCTTCAAGTTATGGCCACAGAACCCTGAGGCTACAAAGACTCACAAAAACTTTCATCAAAACAATCCCCACCTCTCACTCTATTAAAGGCATCACCTGTGTATAGCTTTGACGGTTATTTATTGAGCATGTAGTAGTTAAACCTAAAGTCTTGTATCTTTTTTCCAGTGGTTCTTTGAAACATTCCTGGGCCAGACATAGCATATATTGTTGCTAGAGCACTGAGAAGTGTAAAATTGTGTAATGCCAGAGAGGTAAGCTGATTCAACATACTTACTCCACTTAAAGGTAAGGAAACCAGGTAAATATTTCACTATTTTTTGTTTATATTTTTTTCAGCACACTGATTTTTTTTCAAAACCTATCTTTTTACTGATTCTTTATTTCCCTAGAACATTCAAGTTTTCTGTGAGATTTTCAAAAATAAGTCAGCTTTGTTCTCAAGAATGTTATAATGATGCAATTTTTGTATATATTCTGAAATCTGAGAAAAATCATAAATGAAATGTTAATTTTCTCTTCTATCACATGAAGTCATTTTAAATTGGTGAACCAACACAACAGAGGATATCACAGGGTGAAAATCATATATATATATATATATATATATACACATATGTATATATATATATGTGTGTGTGTGTGTGCATACACATATGTATCTATATGTACACATATGTATTTCCACTTACATTGCCTTCTAGGAGGAGCTATAAAAATGAGAATTCATGGATATGTTTTAGAAGTGCACAAATTTTGTAAGCTCTAATTTACATACAAGTTTAAAGATAGGCAATGAATACTAAAGTCTTCGACCTTGTTGGAAAAGGACTTCTTAGGTAAAAAGATTTTAAAATTCTTTATGAATTGCTCTATAAACTTAATATAAGTGTGGATTAAAAACCTAAGTACAAGCAGCCAGGAGCCCATGACCGAAACCTAATCCCAGAGCAGTCAAGTAGACGAATAGTCAGTTAGAAGTAGGAGGTTGTTTAACTATGTGAACTATGCTCCCCCCTTAAAAATAATAGGATGATACCAGTTTAAAAAGTACCTGATGGGTTCCTAATCATCCAGGTAGGAGAAGCCTGAACAGGTATGCAGAGCTCACTTCAGCTGCTTGAGTTCTGAGATGGATCCAATTGCTTGCTTTATCTGGACTGCAGTGGGCATGGGCATGGTCCACTTAAGATAGAAACAATGTTGAAATCATATGCAACTTTTTTCTACGTTGGGAGTCAGACCTCTGGCCTTCTATACACTAAGCAAGCAAGAACTCACACGTCAGTAAGCCACATTCAGCTCACACATGCAATTTACATTCATGGTACCCTTCAAGGATTCTGCTGAGATTCAATCTCTGTACTTCTAGAATATTCATCCAAGGATGATGCTGGCCTAGTGTGAGGGAAGAAGACTGCACTTTGAAGTCACACAGAAACCCCTCTTTCAATTATATAAAATTTCCTCCAGTGGAATGAGCTTGATTAGTGTGATAACTGCCACTAAAAGTACTCTTGATCTTGTTTGATCTATTTTTTCATAAATAATACTGTGAGTTTCACATTGCAAATAATGTAGACATAAATCCTATCATTAACTTTGGGTCTAATGAATAGCACTATTTTCATCCCGCTTCTTTTCAGCTGCGTAGAGACAACAAAACAATACAGACAACAAAGCCTTGATTTCTGAGCATTTTTTAAAAATAGTTGACAGAAAAAGGGTGGAATAAAATGTCCTTAGCCCTCTTCCTTCTGCAGAAATAATTTGGCAGGAATTTGTGGACAAAAGTGCTCAAAACCTATGCAGAACTGGGTGTGGTGGTACATGCGTGTAATCCCAGCACTTGAGGCAGGTGGAATGCCACGAGTTCAAAGCCAGCCTGGGCTCTATAGTGAGTTCCAGGCCAGCCTGCACTACACAGAGAGACTTCTCTTCCCTGCAAAAAACCTATGTAAACCCTAGTGGATCCCAAATCAAGGAGGGCCTCTGCTGCCACATCTGCCGACTGTGTGCCACGTCTGTTGACTTGGATCCTGGCTTGGACTCTACATGGAGTCTGTGATCTGGCCCCAGGCCCACTGGAACATGGTCCTGAAGGCAGCCCTGTCATTTACAGACCTGCCAAGAATGTCTTCACCTGCTGAAGCCAGTGTGAAATACCACTAAGAGGCATCAGCTCCTTCAAATGCAGATACTAACTCAAAGCTACACAGAGCAGGAAGAATTGGGCAAAGACAGCTCCATAAAAAGAGTACAACAACACTCTGGTCACTGGCTTTAAGGAAGTAGAGATCCACAAACCACATGAGACATAATTAAAAATCATCATATTTTCACCATTCTGTGAGCAAAAAGAATTCAAATAGACAAATAAAATCAACAATAAAGTACTTGAACAAACAGAAATTTAATAAGAAATAGAAACCATTCAAAAAACCTTGAACCTAAATAATCAATGGATAAATAGTAAAGATTTTCATGCCGAATCTCACCATTTCTACTCACCATAATGCTGGAAATTCTCACCAGAGAAATTAGATGAGAAAAATTGTTCAAAGACAAACAATTGGACAGGAAAATTTCCTGTTTATAAGAGACATGATTGATTGCTTCTCAGCCTTTTGACTAAGATCAAGTGTAGTATAAAAGACATGATCATAGATAGATAAATATAGAAGATATAGATATAGTGATAGATATAGACATAGATTATATAGATATAGATAGATACATAGATACAGATAGATAATATAGATATAGATTTATAGATAGAGAATCTTAAAGGCTCAACAAATGAATTGTTATAATTTATAGATAAATTCAAAACAGATGAAGACTACAAAAACAACGTACAAAACTCTGTGGAATGTGTATGCACAAACAACAAATGTACTAAAAATGAAATTAGGAAATCCACATCATTTGTGACAACAAAAAGAATATAATACTTAAAAATAAGTTTTACCACAAAAATGAAAAACTTGCACACAGAAAATTGTAAAATATTGGGAAAGCAAATAGAAGACTGAGCTGAATGGAATGATGCTGTGTTCATGAACTGGAAGAATTCTGTCAAAATGTCTATACTACCCTACAGTTCTCTATAGATAAAATGCAATGCCTATCAAAAATCAAAAACATTTTTTTAGGCTGGGGATTTAGCTCAGTATCATAAATGCCTACCTGGAAAGTGCGAGGTCCTGAGTTCAATTCCTGATATAAAAAAAATTTTTTTTCACAAGAAGGCAACTCCAAAATTCATATTGAAGCACAGAAGACCTCCAACTAGCCAAAAAAATTACAAATTATAAGTCCCAAACTGCAAGCCTCTCGCTTCTTGATTCAGAACTATATTTAAAAGGTATAATACTCAAAACATTATGCTGGGCATGGTGGCACATGCCTATAATCCCAGCACTCTGGAGGCTGAGTCAGGAGGATCACTGAAAGTTCCAGACCAGCCTGGGCTACAAAGGGAGCGCAAAGCCAGCTTGAACTGCATAGTGAAACCCTGTCTCAAAAAGCCAAAAATAAATAAATATATAAATAAATAATAAAGCATTATGATATGGGCTTAAAAACTGGCATAAAGACAAACAGCATCAAATAGAGCTCACAGAAATAAATCTGCTTTTACAGGCAACTGATCTTTCACAAAGGCACCAATAACACACAAAAGGAAAGGACACTTATTTTAATAATGGCCTTCATGAAACTGGATATCCACATGCAGGAGAATGAAATTATCTTTATCTTACAGCACATGCAAAAATACCAACTCAAAGTGAATTAAAGATGTGACCATTATCTACTGCAAACATGGAGAAAAACAAATAAATACAGAGATAAGGCCTGAATGTTTAACACTAGCAGAGCACATTTGAAGGGAAGCTCCATGCCACTGGCCTGGGCAGTGACTCTTTAAATTAGTACTAAAATAATAGACAACAAAAGCGAAATAAACAACTTGAATATGTCAGATTAAAACAAATTCTGCAACAAAAGAAAAATCAACAGAGTGAAATGGCAACCTATATAAGTAAATATTTGCAAAGTGTGTTTTATCAAGGTATTAGTATCAAAAATGTGTAAGCATCTCAAACAATTCAACTGAAAGATAATAATAACATAATTTTTAGATGAGCAGAAGACCTGAATAGATAGCTCTCAAGTGAAAGTTTATTAAAAAAACAAATATATAAAAAGTTTCTTAACATTACTAATTATCAGAGAAATGAAGTTCAAAACAATGAAATATCATTTCATATCTGTTAAAATGGCAATTATAAAAGAAAAATATAAAATGTTGGTGAAAATATGGAAAAAAGGGAGCCTTGAACACTGTTGGTAGGAATGGAAATTGGCATAGCAGTTATGGAAACCACTTTGGAAGGTCCTCAAAACTTTCACAATAGGGCTACAATATCATCCAGCAATCCCATATCTGGATGTATATCCACAGGAAAGGTCATCTGTGTATCAGAGAGATTTATATCCTCTCATATTCTTTACAGTATCATTCATAACAGCCAAGATCCATAATCAATTTCAGTGTTCATTAGGGAATGAGTGGTTAAGGAAAATGGGATTACATATAAAACAAAGAGTTATATATGTATATGTGGACACATAATGAAATACTAGTCAACCTTCTAAAAAGAGAAAATTGAGAGGCTTGTGTTACAGTTCAGTCATAGACCATTTGACCAACTGTGCAACACCCTGTGTTCTATCCTCAGTGCTGAAGAAAGGTGAGGTCAGAAAGAAGGGAAGGAAGGGTAGAAATGAAGGAGATCTTGCCTTTTACAACAACATGGAAGCCATCATTGCTAATGAAGTAACTCAGACACAATAGCATAAATACAACATGAACTCACTTATATTTGGAATATAAGACAGTCATACTTGTAGAGACAGAGGGTGGAACAGTGATTGTTAAAGGATGAAGAAGGGTTGCAAAAAATGGACAGATGTTTAGTGAAGGTATACACTCACAGTCTTCAAATAAATATATTGTGGAGATTGCACATACAGCATAGTGACTATAGTTTGCAATATTGTACTGAATAATTGAAGTTTTCTAAGTGAGTAGACTTCATGTGTTCTCACCATACCAAAAAAAATTACATATCTTAGGTGATGAATCTGTTGTTTATCTTGATTATGATAACCACTTCATAGTGTGTATGTACGTCAAAACATTCAGCTATACAACTTAAGCATATATAATTTTATCTGTCAACTATCTCTTAATATTGCCAATAAATAATAGTGTACAGAATCACGATGCTTAAGTGCATTTCAACTTAGATATAAAAACTGAGCATTTGTGTAAACTTCACCAGTGAATTTATTCAGTGTGTCAGAGGGATATGTAGCAGTGGGTTGCTGAATGATTGTAGGTGTGAAGAAGGTCAAATGAATGCTTGCTGTGTGCCTGGTCCCTCGCCAAGTAGTTTACTAACATAATTTTATTTAGTTCTTAAAATTTATTTTGAAACAAAGCTGTAGCTTCAACAAAAATGTCCAGCCACAAACCTAAAAGAAGAGTAATTTAAAATCTAACATAGACGTAGCTGAAGCCTGGGAAATAACTGGTCTGGAGGTTTCAGTCCAGGGCGAAGCCAAGGCTACTCTGTCCCTAAGGCAGAGGGGACCTGGGTCACAAGGGATGAGCGACCCAATGCCTGGCATCTCCCTGCAGGTGAGCTTCGTGTGCAGTGTTCCCGCAGCCCCTGAACCTGGACCAGATCGCCACCCAGGAGCTTACAGCTCCGTGATTCTCCACACCCCAGCAAAACCCAAAGAAACCAGTGAGGAAGAGACTAACTCAAGCGAAAAGTCTTTGTGAGTTGTGATCAAAATATCATGAATGCTGCTGTGGCGTGTTATCCAACAGAAAGGCAGGCTCTATAACACCGTGGTGTATTCACATCCACCTTACTCGACAGATGCCCCCGACTTAACTTATCCGCAAAGTCAAATGAGTAGGAAAAGTAAGAGTTTTGAATCAATTCAAGTCAAGGCAGCCACAACGAAGCAACTAAAGACAATCATGAAAGAGAACTTCCAGAACTGCTGCACAAAGTGGCAAAGATGACGGAATGAGTGTGTTTGAAACAGGGGAGAGTATTGTGAGGAGGATTAACGGTGACGTGTCTTTTACTATAAACCTTTTGAAATGTAAACATCCACTGTATTTTTTATCACACTTCATCGCCATCAGCTCTTGCTACAGTTTTGACTCTTAGCTTCACACCTTCCTTTCCTCCTATGATCTCAAACTAGCTTGTGTGCCTTGCATTTGTCTTTACTGAGTTAAACTGAGATTGATGTATTTTTACTGGATTTGTCTCTTTCAACTTCCTGCACTTAAAATACGAAATAGAAACTTTTTTGTCTCCATGGAGACTCACAATTGGATAACACGGAATAATGACATCTAAGCTTCGCCTGGTCGTCATGTGATAGGGGCAGGAGCCTGACGCTGTATACCTCCCTTACTCCGTTCTACTGCTGACTGCCTGTGCTGCTATGAACTAGTATTTGATGCTGTCTGATACATTCTGGAGGGAATTAATTATTTGTAATAAAATATTTTTTACAGTTTAAAAACTATTTTAATTCAAGTTTGTTTGACTTAAAACCTTATCTCTTCAAAATACCAGTAATTTGAAAAATACATTTTTCTAATTCTGAAAGCTAATTACTAAACCTATGAAAAACTTAAATTTATTGTCTCAGAGACCATATCACGTATTTGAGAAAGTATGTAAGAAAAGGGAGTAACAGAAGTGATGGAAGGTAATTATGACAAAATAGTTAGAAATGAACTAATGAACGATGTTGAAATAATTACCAACACTTTCAAAATGGCAAAGTCTCTAGAATAATAATGAAGTAACACTCATTTGATGCATGTAAGGAAGAGGCTTTGTCCACTCAAGAAACATTTGTTGAGTGACTGCTCCGAGTACTGATTTGTGTAATCATGAATCAAATGGCAAAAACATGAGTTTTAGTTTCAAAGCTAATGTACCAAAAACGCTGATCCATTTCAAGTGCATTCCTCACTTTAAGGGAAATGGGACTTCAAGAAACATGCAGTGAAAAGAATTTGCATTTCAGGTCCCTGAACTTCATCCTCCTCACGTGATAGGCCCTGCTTGCTACCTTGTCCAGAGAACTCAGGCTTCCTTGAGATACATAAAGATGGAAGTACAGAGCTACTCAACTAATATGGCAAGTCTTTAAAATTTTCCTAAAAGAAGAACTGCCACACATGAATCATTGAACTAATCCTGGAAAATCAACAATTAAAAGAAAAGTAGACCCTGGCGTTTTTCAGTTTCATGAATAAGGGAGACCGATTATTGTGCTGGAAGGCCAACTACTGTACTTTGTCCCTCCTAGAAAAATCTTAGTAGAGAAAAAAGAGACTTGTGTGAAAAGACAGTAAAGCTCGGTAATTTCTTACTCCAATTCATATATTGAAACATACTACCTCTTCTCTGCTGGAGAAAGGTACTTGCAAGTGCCTGTGTTTTTTTCTATTGGGAGCATCCAAATGAAATAACTGATGGTCTCACAAAATAAGTGAGTGAATGAAGGGTGCTATCCTAGATGACCAAAGAGCCTCTGCTCTAACTCCAGGAAGCCCCGGCCCTGGTGCTGCCTCTGCCACTGGTTTATCGCATTTGCAAGCCATCTGATCTTTCAGCTCTGTTTTAAGTTCTTTGCACAGTGTTAACACAGTAAGTGTTTTCTGTGCCTATAAATGCTTTAAAAACTACTAAAAGAGAACATTCCAGACACAGTTAAAAGTCCCTGTAAAATATAGAGTCTACAAATTTAGATATCCTGTCTACTGAGACCATCAAGCACATTAGGAGAGAAAGGAAATTTGTATTTGTTCAGTGGTACCAAAAGGGTGAAAATCACCCTTTATTAAGCTCACAGGGTTGGTGTTTTTGCTACAATTAAATCCATAGAACTACTTTGTCCAAATAAAAAGAAAATCATTTTGAACTGTACATTTCCATGCATCAGTAAGGCCTAATCCCCATTTTGGGGAAAATGCTGCACAAATTAGATAAACTGAAGTGTTTTCCACTTACTTATTCTTCGTTTCTTTTTCTGAGTTACATTTGAGAATTACTGAGCTTCAGTTTAAAAGAAAATTTTTGGAAGAAGATACAATAGCACCTCCAGAGGTAGGAAGAGGAACACTGATCCTCCTTAAGCATTGCCTCAGCAACACCATAGACTAACACCGGGAAGGCCCCGGGACTCCTTACCAGTGAGGGAACAGGCTGACTTGCCTCAGGTCAGAAGGCAGGTGAGGCATAACCCACAATGATCTACAGGGAAAATAAATGTTCCTTTCTTTCTTACCATAAATGAGATCAGCTTTTACTCTATAACTAAAACTACTCCAGTGAAGATGGTGGAAGTTATCTGTCAATTACTTTTTAATATCATATTTGCTAATCAGGTTCCTGAGTACTACTTGTTATTATAGTAAAATAAAAATAAAAAATATATATATATAGCACTTTTATCATTTTAATCTTAACAAAAAGAAAATATTCTGGAAATATCTAACAGATGTGTCATATAACCAAATATAGATGAGTTGTAATTAAGCTTGTAAATGCTCTTAGTCAATATATTTTAAATTAGTTGTAGACAGGGGTGAGTATGAGATTAAACTATCAAAAATTTTCTTGTATTTCACTCATTTGAGTATTCCTAATGAATTTAATTTTTTTGACCAAAATTACTAGCAGACAAAGTAATAAATCCAATATTCTACAGGAATTTGTTGATAAATATAGGTCCTTACATAGTCCAATTGCTCTAAAAGTTACTATCCTGCAAAAATCAAATTGATATGATCAAATCAGGTAAGTCTCTGTCCATCTTGTTAGGCACATACAAAAATTATCAGAGCACTTCAATTTTTCTACCACTTCTAGTTTTGTGTTGTTTTTATTTTTAATAACTCACTCTTCACTGAAGAAATGTTAGAGAGTTCTCATTAAATTCTAAACAAACTTTTCAGAAATAAGGAAATCTAACAAACCTCATTAGGATTCCAAAAGATAGATTTTTTAAACATTTTTATTAGCTCACGTATGCAGTACATACAGTTTACAGTCATCTCGGGGAGAAGGTGTACATGATACCGCTTGGTTCTTTCTTTCACCTCCTTTCCCACTCACCCTGCTTCCTCCACCTCTGAATCCCCACTTTCATTTTCGTTTTCACATTCTTAGCCCACGTTTATGACATATAATGTTTACATTCGTTGAGTTTACTAGGTTCCTGTACATGCACATCTTAACTCTTATTTCCCCTTCCCTTCTCCCTCTCTCGCCCTGGGTCTCCTGGGCCTCTTCCAATTTGCAAGAGATCTATCCCTTTGTTTCTTTCTATTCATCCTTTATAATGCTTTTTCTTTTTGCCTTACTTAAAACAGACTTTTCTTCAGTTCTAGGTTTTTAAGGTGTGTGTTAAATGTAAGAATTTGAAGCAGCCATCACACACATTCTCTATAGTAATGAGGGCTGTGTAGCCAGTCTTTCAATGGATCCAACACTTTGACACACATGGACCAAGGATCACGGAGGAAGACGCAACACAGCCTCATAACACAGGAGAGTTTTGCAAAGGCAGCATTTATAAAGTATGGAAAATGGGCAAGTGATTATGAAGCAGGTGGGAAGTCCATCACCAGAATGAGGGAGAAAAGGGTCCCTGAGGGACAGCTGTGGCCAGGAGTACAGGTGCTGGGCCCCATTGCCAGGGACAAGACTCCTCCAACCTGGCTCTTCTGAAGCAGCTTCTGCCAAGTCATACTCTGGCCAAACCCGACCAGAGCCAGAGGCCAACAGTATGCCTCAATTCAGCCAAGAGAAGTTATAATCAGGAGACAGAGTGAAGTGGGGAAGGGAAGGGAGTGGGAAGATCTGGAGGGGCCAGGGACCAAAAAATACTCAGAACATCCTTGCCCCAGAGAACTGAGAGGTTCTCCCCAAACTAGATCTAAGAAAGGAGTAAAAACACAGCACAATTGATAACAAACACAGTAAAAAGTCCAAGTTATGCTTTATGTAACATATTAGTGTAATGCATTATAGAATGTGCAGGAATTGCTCTCACAACTTACTGATGGAAAAATGGAGGTTGAGAAAAGGTAAATAAATAGGCAAAATTCATACAACTGCAATTGGAATTTAATTTATGTTTTCTGATTTCAAATCACATACTTTTCCAGAGTAGAATTCACAACCCTGGCAATATGTAAAAAGCTGTGTGAATTCCAGTTATTTTGAAATGTAGAACTAGTAAGAAGAATCAGACTTTAATCAATCTTGTTTGCACTAGATTTGAAATAGTTGAAAAGCCATGAAACTTGGATATCCTCAAAATCTGTCAAATAACATGAACAAGGCTAGTTACAGAGCTGGGCATGGTGGTATGAGCCAGTAATCCCAGAACTTTGGGAGATTAGAGCAGGAGGATGGTAAATTTGAACCCAGTCTAGGTAATTTAGAATCTTAGTGAGACTCTGTCTCAGGTAATAGAGAAAGACAGACAGACAGACAGACAGACAGGAGGGAGGGAGGGAGGTGGGCAGGCTGGGGATGTAGCTCAGAGCCAAGGCCTTGAATTCGATCCCCAAGACCGAAGGTAGGGGAGACCAATGATTGAGAGTTTGCTTTTCTTTTGCCTTTTAATCTATTGAAGACACATACCTGAGGAAAATCTGCCATCCAGGCATATTTCCTCTTTGCCAGAGGCGTTTTTACCACTTGACAGGAGAGACTGTCATTTATATAATACTAGACTGGTTAATATTTATGCTCAATTGTCTGCAACTATCTGGCCGGAGACAACTTCAGCTAATTTTTAAACTATAATGAACAATATGCTTTGTAACAATAAGATAAAAAATACATGACACCAAGCTACTTTTTATTGATTTCAATGACTTCCACTAACCTCTTTCAATTATCCAGCAATTCTTAAGAAGAAATATAATTTCTCTTCACTTCTTCATCTTAGGTAAAACATTTATAGTAAGTGGATTGGTCTCTTTGTGATCAATTTCTTTAATAAAGAAACAATTTTGAGGGAAAGTCTAAGATTGGCATTTTGTATTAATTTTGGTGGAAATATTACTGTGAAAATTCCTTTGTATTCTAACATGTGAGGGAGGTACCTATTTAGATTCTAGTAGAAATATTTCATTTTCCTGGGATTATGGACATTAAACAGCTTGGTATTCATTTTTCACTCTAAATTTCTTTGATCCTATTAAGTTTTTCTGCAGTCATGACGAACAATATATAATACATGATGTTTACTTATTGCAATAGGCCTACATTAAAGCACTGACTATGCCTAGTCATTGTTGGAGGATAAAAAGGTGCAAGAGAAAAGATAATGAAGCATACCTGGATGACCCGCCTATGCATGGTTTACATCCAGTTGTCTCCCTATATCCTCCTGCATCGAGAGCTGGGAGCTTGTTGAAGGCGACTGGACCATGGGGGCACTAGAGCTGGCTTGGTAGAAGGGCTTCTCTCCCCTCCCAGCTCCTCCCTGCTCTCTCTGCCTCCAGTGACCATAAAATCTGCAATTTTACTCCATGGCAGGCCTGATCTGCTATGCCTTCGTGCCTTGAAGACAGCCAACTAGGACTAAAATCTCTGAAATGCTGAGCCCAGAGAAACTCCTCCTGTAAGTTGTGGGGGTCAGAATTTTGTCTCAGCAGCAAGGAAAGTAATATAGACACAACCATATGGAAACATATGTGAGCACATATTTGTGAACTCACACATAGATCATTTTTGAACTAAGAGGCTTCACCATCTGATAATGTATGTGGAACTCTCCTACAAATTAATAGACAAGATATATTTACAATGACATCATTAATTTGTAGAGCAATATATGTACCACTGTTTAAGTTGTAATTCACACATAAGACAAACAACTTATCATATGTATGGACACATACAGAGAGAGAGAGAGAGAAAGAGAGACAGAAAGAGACAGAGAGAGACAGAGACAGAGACAGAGACAAAGAGAGACTACTATTCCCTATATACCAAGAACAGTGATTTAATCTGAGGAGTGCAAAGGAGGAATGGAAGTTAGTGTTTTACCCTTATCTGTAGTACTTCAACTTTTGTAAGAATATATTTTTTAAAATTTTTTTAGTTTTAAAAGCTTAACAATAACCTAAGGACTCTAATAGTAATGCATCAATCCACTTTTCATGGGTGCTGCAAAATACTTCAGAGTGAATACTGTACAAAGGAGAGATTATTTTTTAGCTCAAAGTTTTGGAGGTGCAAGAGCATGGCACTGGCCTCTGCTTGGCTTGTGAAAGAACTTTGTTGTATCACAAGATGGCGGAGGGCATCATGGTTGTAGGCCATGTGAGAAGAGACCATGAAGTAAAATGGAAAGCCAGAAAAAGGATTCGGATACTTGACTTACTCTATTTCTCTCAAGGGCACTGACCCACTCAATCTGTCTCTTCTGACAACAATGCTTCTGGTGACCTAACCACTTTCCACTGGGCCTACCTCTGGAAGGCTGTACTACCACTTCATACTGCCACATTGAACACCAGGCCTCTAACACATCAAACTTTCGAAGACACACTCAAATCACATACAAGTTGTGCTAATATCACCTATGTTAAGCCATCTAGAAGAGGCATAACTTGAATTTAGACTTAAGCATAAAGAGAATTCTGTTATTAAAAATGTGAAAATGAAAGATATATCGAGAAAAAACCACAGAGTATGCAAAGAAAAAACTGAGACATGCTACAGTGTGTTTGTATTTCACTATGGAAACAGGTAACACGTGTATCATGGGAGAAGAAATAATTGAAGAGTACTTATATTTGAAGGCTGTTTGATAGAGTTTAAAATCAAAATTATCAACTTCTAACTCATGACCTTTTAGACAAACATCTTCCTTTAATAATATCTTCCTTTAATATCAACTGAAATTTCACAAATAAATTATATACTGCAACTAAAAATAAGACAAAGTATCAGCTTGAGAACTGTGTGTTTAAATGTATGTGTATATATTTACATAGACATACACATATAATTTAACCATAAGACACATATAATTTTAGAATTTGCTGGTTTAAATTTTCTGTTCTATGTATAATAAATAAAAAGCTCACAGCTCACATTCAGTGAGAGTCATTTGCATTGCTTTATTTCCATAGCCAACAAAACAGACAAAGCAACTGTTCAAAATTTTTGAAGATTAAGAAAACATATGTGAACAAGATAATATCTAAAGCCAGGAAGACGATATGTTACCTAATAATTAAACTCTAAAACATATTCTCTAGATCTTAGCTGTGCTAAATTAGGCAGACATTAATTCTTAAAACTTCTCTGAGATATTTGACAAAAACTGAAAAACACTGAGGAGAATTCTGTATGAGATTTCTCCTTGGTTAGTGCATAAATAGCTGTGAACATTTTCCTGGAACTTTTCTCTCACGTACAAGGTGTGCTTTCCTTTCAGTTACTGTCAAACCTAGTTCCCATAGTGATCTTCATTAAAGGATGAAACGTTGATGCCACAATTTTGTTGTCTGAGACTGGAGTTTATGTACCGATACCATAGGATCTTTTTCCTGTCATTTTCAGGTTCAGTCTGTTTGAAGCTCTAATGTATTTGCCAAATATGCTAAGCTCATTTGAAAATTATCATTTTTGGAAGTTTGAAGCATTTTATGCTTTTCCCTGGTGTTTTGAAGCAAGAGCAACTTCAGGTCAAAATCTGGGCAAGCACACTTCCTTCCAACAAGATTGGAGTGTGTTTCCTATGAGCAAATTTCATTAATTTGTAAGCAGGCTATTCTAGGGCTCTTGAGCCAAACTGCACGGTTCACCAAATCAAATGTTTGTTTCTCTTTTAACACTAGATGTGTACATAAGAAAAAAGCCTTTGAGTCACATGAACAAAAAGGAGAGTTTTTGGAGTGGTATCACTGACCCAGCCACACCAGTAGTCCTCACACCCTGGAGCCCACGTTAATTCCAGAGGAATCCACGCCCATGGTTCCTCCCTGACCAGGAAGAGCAGTGCTGATGTGGTTTCACCAAATGGAGCAAAGCTGGGAGAAGGGGGTGGGTTCTAGGGGGTCCTGGTAATGGGAAGGTGGTTAAAGCCACCACAGCAGTGTGTGCCAAGGGCAGTTTCATCAAACAGTTCCTGTCCTCCTTGGCTACCTAGAATGTGCACAGTCAGATTCTCATGGGGACGAAAAGCAGCTGGGAAAGGGTGTGCTAATCACATTGACACTTGTCTTCTAAGACTCCCGCAGATTCTAAACACTACTGGATTTCATCGATTATCCTACTTAGGGGTAAGTAAATCTGAGTGTTGTCCTTAAGACACTGCCTTTTGATTTATAACATATTAGGGTAAATATATTTTCCAGTCAAATTAAAAATGAGTAAGCTTTTTCATTTCTTTCCCTTCCTAGCCTAGTGAATGAAATCATACTCAGAAGAAACTTCTAACATGGAAAAATATCTTTATAGTTTAATTTCAAGTCATAATCTGAATTTTTAAAATTCTGATGGACTTTCAAGTTATATTATTATGAAAAACAAGTTCTTTTTGTCATTCAAAATCATCATACTGCAATTTAAAATGAACTACAATAGTTTTTTTTTAATTAACTGCATTAATAGCAAGACTCACCCAGCATCATTACTCTGAGTTTTCAAAGCTAATATTTGGTTCTGAGTAATCAAATACAGTCCAGAAGGAATGTGTTCCTTTCCCTTGACTTTCCACTTGAAATCACTATTACAAAGCCAGCATCACTACACTTCATCAGCCCATGCTCCAACTAGTTTTTTCCCCCTAAATTAAGTCATTACATCAAAGAATCTTATTCATCTGTGAAGCTATCATCAGCTTTACTGTGATCTTTGAGGCTTGAGACAAAATTAGATTTCCACAGATTTTTTAGCCAGATATGAAAAAACTAGCAGTTGAGAAAAAATGCTTTCTTATAAAATTCATCACAATGCATAGCATAAAAATAATGATATCATCTTTGGACTATATCACAATTTGATGCACTGAATTTTTGATTCAGTGGTTGGCTACTGTGATAGTTAATTTTATAAGTCAACTTGCAAGTCACTATACCCAAATATTTATCAAATATTATCTAGATATTTCTATGGAGGTATTTTTAGATAGGATTAATGTTCAAATTGGGTAGACAAGGTGTAAATTATATTACCCTCCATAAGTAGCTAGGCCTCATCCCCATGCACTTCAAGGACTTAATACAAAAAGACTGTCCTCACCTGAAAAGAAAAAAAAAAAAAAAAAAAAACTTCATCTCTTCCCTTGGTCTCCAACTGGCTTTCCTGTCGCTGAGATTATGGGCTTGCCAAGTCTTTCTCCCACACCCCCCAGCCCAGGTGGGTGTTCTGATGCATGTGTCCACATGGCCATGGAAACATCTCAGAAATCCTTCCATCAAAGGTAGGGAAGAGACAGAATGGGTCTGCCCAGTTCCTCCACTTTCTTTTTTCCACAGATGTTAACTCACTTAATGTCAGATTGTAACTTACGTCACATTATTTGGGGAGCCAAGCTCTATCCAAGGAAGTATCATTTTGCACAAGGCTTAAGTTATTTAAGGGATAAAACAGAAACTTAAGACGCTTAGACTGACTGTAGCAGGCGGTCCTGGAGAGAGTTGGCCTCTGAGGCAGCTCACTCTCTGGCACTGGTAAGTTTTAATTAAACAACACAACAGAACACGAAATCAGTGGTGATAGACTTCTAGGGTCTGCATGTACCTGCTGCAGTCATAATACTTGCATTGACAATCATCTGGACAAAAAAATGTTTGTATTACAGCATTAAGAAATAATATATAAATGTATGTGTAAACTGTTTCAATTAGCCCAGTGTATATGACCTTTATAATTTAGAGCTGTTTTTTTTAATGGAAGACGTATTTCTAGAACAGAGTTTAATACCTTCCACAGTGTGGGACCAAGAACGCACCCAGCTAGCCAGATCCAAAATACTGATGACAGCAAAGGTGATGGCCACAGCTCTGTGGTGAATTTAGGTTACAGCATTTTCTGAACAATCTTGTATGTTCAAGGACGAGTTTCTCTATCTGCAAGTTTCAAATCAGATCTTCATTTGGCCTTGTCTTAGTCATTTTCTCATTGCTGAAACATAATAGCCAACACCCACTACCTAAAGCAGAGGTTGATTTTAGTTCACAGTCTTAGAATTGATAGTAGGCAGGCTCAAATGTAGAAACAACATGGTAGCAGTGCTGCCACAGAAGAAAGCTACTCATGTCATGGCAGCAAGAAAGCAGAAACCCAAGCGGAGGGAGAGACACCCTTCCAGGTCAGCCTCCAGGGACCCAGCTCTTCTAACCAAGCTCTGCCTCCTAACACCATGATCAGCCGCAAACTCTCAGCAGAACAGTGAGTCCATGATCCAATCCCATTCCACAGCCCAGCACTGAACATGTGAGGCTTTGGAAGCACATTGCAATCTAAGTCAAAATATGCAAGATGGGGATGCACATGGGAAATGCCACCCAGAAATGCCAGATTTACTCAACATGGGGCGGCTTCCTGTGACACCTTCCTTCTCGGTGACTATATTCTTTTTCAAATTTATCTTTTTTTCTGAAACTCTTCTCTAACTTAATTTGACATTGCAGAACTAAATAATAGATGTGAAACTTTCACATCTATACTCAAAAATATGTTATAAAATGAAGTTGTATAATGCCTCCAGCTATCATTATAACTGAGGAGCAGAGGATATTTTACAGTATTTTGGGTGAAGATTGTTATGAAACATTCACCTTTCAATGGTGGTTTTCTTTTACTTTTCCAATGGTAGTTTCTTGTATTTTGAAATACCAGAAATTTCAAGAAGTTAATATTCACTTAATATTTTGGTAAAATAATGTCTCTATTCAAAACATTTATTAATGACGATGAGCAATGCTACTGATATGAGGTGACTCTGACACTGTTATCAGTTTGGCAAATGCATCCAGAACACCTGGAGAGAGTTATTACATCACTTTTAAATAATAACATTCATCTGTATAGTAACATCACAGCAAAAAATCACTCTCAAGAAAATACATTTTAATGTGGGTGGAATTTTATGTGCAAATAAATGTTTATCACGAATTCCAAAGTTCTCATCATTATCTTCAAAGATATCAACATATTGTCAGACACTTCTTTCATATGCCCATTTGTTAGCTCCTTGCAAATATATATTTTGAAGTGAAATCCTAACCTCACATCAGTGAATCCATCAATTATTCAGTATGCAAACTTCCAAAATAAGGACTTTCCAAACATTACTGTAATATAAATTTGACACCTAAAAATTAACAATTTATTAACAGAATAAATATTAGATGTTCTAATTTTTTTCCTCATGAAAGAAAGAATTTAATTCATATAATGGTATGACAAATGCAAATAATGCTAAGATAAAATGCCAGATACTAACCTCTATATAGTATTTTACTCAAACACATGAACATAAATGCTGAAATAGATTGTGCATTATCCTTGTTAGATTAAATACCATAATTTCATCTACCCACAATCTCCCAGAAGGGACTGGTTTTCTGACATTTGTAGTCTGTCACACTACCTACCTAACCCTGTGAGCTGCATATGTGGG